>SNQJ01S0061078.1:0-16790 GCA_010110895.2 Picea sitchensis | reverse complement strand
GTGCAGGGATGTGCTACAGGGGCCAGCAGTGTTGAATCATTCTTGCCTCTTCCAGATGAGAGGGAACATCTCCAGCCATCTAACAGTGATTTTTATCTTGAGGATGATGGTAGCATGGAGAATGAGAAACCATTCAATATCAATGAACTATTTTTGCCAATGCAGAAGCTGTTTTAATTCCATACACTCAGTTCTAGATATGGATTGCAAAGATTCATTTGATATTTGTTTTGATTGACATAGATTAAATTTGGATTTTGTTAGCATAACAGTTTTTGGTTTGTTAGGAATTGAATGTTTTGCTTTCTTTTAATTAGTAATTAAATCTTTGTTTTTATGATTTGAATATATTTGTGGTAGTTTTAATTGACTTAAAACAGGCCTGTCCTCAAATTAGGACAGCCACATAATCAGCCAATGTTGTAGTTAGCATATAGGAGCAGATTTTTACTATTTTATTGACAAAATATATTCTAAACTTGTTTATTTTTGCCTCTTTTCAGGTACATACGAATTTGAGTGATCAAATGGGCCTGCTGCAACAGTTTAGGAGATATTTTAGATAGTTTGGTTTGGATTGTTAAAGTTTGGATCAGATTTAGGGAATATATTCCCAGATTTTGTATTAAAACAGTTTTAACTACAAGGATGTTTTGCCTTGTGAAAAAACTTATAAATACCCATTATTTTTGTAATAAAGATCATCCTCAATTGTGGGAGAAAAAGGATATAGAATTATGACACAGACTGGAGAAGAATTGATGCATTGTTATAGATTTCGCTTCTCAATTTATCAACTTTTGTTTCAAGTTTTGTACATCATCCTGTTTATGGTTTAATATCACTTTGTTGTCTAAATCAAACGCAGTGATGATCTATACTATTGTTATACGTGTCTTGTTGCTTCCAAGGAGTATAAAACATAATAGTTGTTGATTCATTTTATAGATTAACTTTGTCTTATTTATTAATCCAATTTCGGTATGAACTGCATTCCTCGGTTTCGCTTGCAGAGGTTTATCATTGTAAGCTGTTATGGTTTCTTTCTTGATTGTCCACCATTAACAAAATTTGAAGGCGGTGCAATTTGATCGTTTAGCGAGAAACTTGAGGGGCTAAATGAATTGTGAATTTCTTCCATGACAGCTTAAAGGAATCACATCCTCTGGGGCAAGATTTGGAGCATTTCTGGTTTGTTTGTCAATTATTTGCTTAGTATATTGGCTAGTAATTGAGTTAATTAATGTATTAGATCACCTAATTTTAGGTTAATTTACTTTCTTATTCATAAATCACACAAAAATTAAAAGAGTTATCCCTTCAGCGTTTGGGACCATGAAGCACATCCAGTTTCGGTTTTTATTCAAATCACACGTAGATTGTAGATAATGCGTTGTGAATAAATTGTAGTGGATGATTAGTAATTACTAGATATTTGATTTGAGTTATTAGTCTTTATATATATAATAGTTGAGTAGTTATAGTTAGTTTAGCATTTGATTTACTTAAACTTCCTTCCACAGGGTGCCGATGACCAATGAGGCCGTTAAACCAATCAGTGGTCCAAGAACTCCAAGCGGCTTAGAGTTCATTGAACTAACCGGACGGTTCCACTCTCTTTCTCAATTAATGAATGGTCATTTTCCCGTCAACAAATGGCTAGAAGGAGGGCGGTGACGGGCGGAGCCTTGCGGAGCCCATATTTCGATATTCAATTTTGGCTCCCAAATAACGTATTTGGAACATGCGCTTTCAACTTCACGTACCCTGATGTTCAACGAAGGCGGTCATGGCATTAAACTCACGATGGTGAGAGGCAAATTATCTGCTAAAGACCACCTTAACAAGTTTTGGGTGCAAATGCATCAAATACTGACATCTCAAATTTAGGGAGATGCTATAGCGCTTTACTTTTAGAGATTGGCGAATCAAACATTGGTTTTGAATCGCTTAGATACATATCTTATTTTATTGGTTTCTGGTGCGTGATTAGGTTCTAAATGCTTTTTAGAATTGCGTTTTATTTGATCAATTTATCTTGAAGAATTTCGCCGCCGACTAATTTGGCGATTTATCTTGGCGAATTTTTTTTGGCGGTATTATCGCCTCCTCACAGCGGTTCGGCTAGGTAACCTTGTGTTTAGCATTAAACTCTCTGATGCAAAATCCTTCCATTAGATTACGTGTTCAATCCGCGACGAAGAATCAATGCATAAAATCCTATCATCAAGCTGCCGCGGAACAATCTTCTTATGGAAATTCTTCGATAATGTTGAACAAGCTAGGGAGGATCTTTCTCTTCTTGCGAAGAAAATTGTTCTTATTGACAACCAAATTGTGTTTTCCTTTGAATCATTGTATTTGGATGCTTTTGACTAATATATGGAAAGAAGATTCATTTTAAAACAGTGAATGCCTCATTCTTGTAACTCAGGGCTCTAATCAACATTTCGTCGATCGTCGAAGAAGAACACTTAAGCAGCGAAAATCTTCTTGAATGTTCAAGTACTCCTATGAAACCGATTAGAAGGAGATACGACTCGAGAGGAAACTAAAATCTTTTCATCTTCAAATGCACCGCCAGTTCAGAGAATTTGGATTATCTCAATTTGAATTATGCATCACACACAAAGAAAACACATCAGGATGATCATATCGTATTGAGAATTTATCCGCAAATCAATGATATGAGGGTTTTAAAAGTGTAGCAGAAAATTGTCTTGAGAATACTATTGCTGATTATCATAGTTCAAAGTTTAAACGCTTTTATGCGCTTATTTGATTCATTTTATTCTTTATCGATCTATTCTTGGATTACGGTGTGGATGACAATCTTACCTACAACATCATTCTCTTTTCCACCACGATCATACCCTTTCGATATGTTAAACTTTGGTGAAGTTAATTCCGATCCGAGCATTGATAAAGCTGGATTTGAATCTTGTTTGCTTTCATCACTCATTTGGGAAAAGGACATGTTGCGAGTTGATTTTACACAGTTTATTGTTGCGAGATGATTTTACACATTTTCTTGTTGAAAAGGATGATGCATTATATTTTATCGAGATCAAACATTCTAAGTTTAATACTCATTCTTTGCTGAGCTTGGATCTTAAATGTTGATACTTCACATTTTGACATTATCAATTGCATTGGAAGGAACGATTCAAAACACTTCGTTGAATCAATCGATGCATGAATAAATCTATGATGAGCTTTCCATTGATATAATAAAACGTCAAAATCTTGGTTTAAAAAGTATTTCCACAATGAGGATCTTGGAATTTGACTTTGAATGTTATCTCGAAAAAATTTCATGATAAAGACAAAGTTAAGCTTGCCTTCTTTTTACCCAAGTATCTCGCAAGTAGGCGTGACATATTTCTTTTAGATCCTCCATATGAACAAGTTAATGAGCAGCAAATTTGCTCCAGGATGAGTATTTCAATATGGCGATAGTCGATATTCCCTCAGCAATCTTGACAAGTTTTTTCATTACTACTTACACTTTCGCCCATACCATTACCGAAGCTTTTATCCATACGGCGGTGTGCGCCCAATGGGCGGAGGATTCATACAACAAGAATATTCGAAGAAATGGTAAGATCATGCTTACTTTGTTTTTTAGATGTTGATTATGAAGGTAAGTTTGATATGTTTCTATCATTTGTTGTTATACTACCATTCTTTTAATAATGCTTGATCTTTTTTTCGATGCAGGATTGGAGTTAATCCGATGGCTACATTGCGGTATGATTTCATTTATAGTATCGATTTGTTTGGCTAGTTAGGTGGTTTAGGAATGAGTTTTTCTTTCATTTGATTTCTCATATTTACGTTTTCAATAATCTGATCTATTACCGGTAGGCACTTAGAACCATAAATACCGGTACATTTGAGAGTCCCCTTGATCTCTTTCTCTTTACTTCGAGTTTTGAATGTTTATTCTCAAAAATGGTATTGTCATGAGAAAGTCTTAAATGGAAAGTAAAAGAGATAAATGAATCCCTAATCAACCACGATCTAAGGTATCAGCAGTGATAACTTCCATCTGTCAAGATTTTCCTACTTTCTTTCGGTTGTGGGGGATTGTCGCGCCAAGGAGTTTTCGGATGCACCTTTTGAATTTTTGTTTGTTTGATTCTTTGCAGCATTTTTCTCAGCTGGTGTCTTTGGATTTCTCACTATGCTTGGTTCTTGCTTTTAAAATACACTACGTGTCTTTAGACCCATTAGGACAAAGAGACCATGAGGAAAATCTCTTTATTTGAAATAACCACAGAAGTTATCTGAACATCAGTGATATGTTTGAAAATGATGTTGGAGAACATTTGAAAAGAGAAGTCAACTAATTCCGATCCACGAGTGAAGTTTGTCATGATTATCTTTATATTTTTCTAAGCGGTCACTTTCCGGTGAGATGACTCAAATGGATGTCTCCCGGTCATAGTAAGTTGTTTTACAAATAAAACAATGCAGTCGGATAAAGGACAGTGCCAAAAAATTCTGATGAGGTCTAAAATACGATAGTACAGAATTTTCGGCGTCACCCCGGCAAGTATCTATAAAGAAAAACAAAGAATGAAAATAGTATGTTTTGTGGGAAGTGTTTATAAACCAGTCGGGATACTGAACGGGTTCTTGGCGTGAATTAATCGATAGAAGCCAAGACAACCAGAATGCAGGCAGGCCTCTTTAGCGTGAAGCAATGTTAGGTTACGCAGAAAATCTGAAAAGAGTGTGAAAAACCTCTTTGGAAGTCCAACTATTCTATCCCGGAGCTTCTTGAGTAGGATAAAAGAGATCCAAAGGAAGTGGGATTAAATATGGCAACCATCGAGGGCTATGGGCCTATTTGGCTTGGCGGTGAGTATTGAAGATTCTATCCATGAAATCATGACTTCGATCTTCCAGGGTTGTTATTGGTTTCATCTTTAAAACACTTCTGGGAAAAAATGATTAATGATAATGATGCGATTTTGGTTTTATTTTTAGTTGAAATTTTCTTCGCTGTCTTAATCTGAATTTGTGCTGCCTTTTCACGGAGATGGCGCTTCTCAGTCATGTAGCCAGCATTGTTGGCGATAATCCACATTTTTCATTACCTCATAAAGGCACATTCACCAATGTTTTACAAACATTGATTTTCGTCATAAATTCAAGGTATGAGCAGCCGGCCTTTTTCTTTAGACGCTTGTCTTGGCTAAATCTTAACCAGTTGTAAGCCAAAATTTCTCTCCTTTCAAGGTCCACATTTTGAATCATTATCAGAGCGCGATATCTTTGCATAAATAATCATGCTTATTAGCTATCTTTTATTGACCTTTGTGATCCCGACGGTATGTCTTTTGATCGGTCTTCATACTTCGATGGGTTATATAAAGACATTTAGCCTCTGATTTCACTTTTTATGATTTGCACGAATTGCATTGGGGTCTTGATTTATATTTTATAATCATTAGTGTTGATCCTTATCATAGCTCTTGGCATATCAATTTATGCAACATCATTTGGACGCCTTGGTTAAAGCGTTTGATTATTGATGCGGTATGGGAGAACGATTATTTATTAGGTTTTGACACGCATGTCGGATGTTGACTTATGATATAACTCTATTGGTATGTATTCATTTTTGACATTCTTGAAGAGCGATTATTGGCTGGATTTATTTCGGTTACAGCATTTAATTTTGATTACGACTTATTGGGCCTACTCAAACTATGGTTTCATGGACAGCGGATACTCATACATGTATTTTTATGGCTATTTTATGGCGATGATATGGTGTTTTCATATATTGACACATTGGGATAAGCTATGGACACCCGGTGGTTACATTAGGCGCATAGTTAGTTTGGTCGAATTGGTTTATCGCATGATTGCAAAGGGTGTTCAAACTTATGTCTTTTGAGCCCATTCTCTGCCACCTTCGCTGCGGCGTGTTAAGATGCGTTACTAAGCACTTTAAATCAAAGTTATTGGTTTTTTATTTTGATCTTATCAAACCCGATTTCATATCGCTGTTTTCTTGGCTCATTGATATTATAGAGATTCTAATTTGCAATGTTTTAGGAACTTTGGGATGCAAACATTTCATTGCGGAAACAAATGCATTGGCGGGATTATGAGGTCAGTTTGAAGATTAATAATGTTTGAGGGCGCGTTGATTAAATATTTTGAAGCGATGCTTGTATTGTTTATGAGTTGATATTTCATGGAGCGAGCAATAGTTTTAAACCATGTTTTGGCGTTGATTAAACTTAATAACGAATTAAAATGGTAAATTGGCCACAATGGATATGGTGGTGGATTAAAAACTTTGATATGACATCCATTGCGCATGCACTTACCATGTTCGATTGAGGTAAAATAATTCGATATGATTGTTGGTATTGTTACATATGTACCTCTCCTTACCGGGTTGAGCTATTTCCTTTACACCTTACATTATTTCTCCTCATATAATGATTTTTCCTAGATTCATAAATCTATGCGGGTAATTTTGGTCATTTTGATATGGTTTAATATTTTGAGCTGGTCCGGTACATAAAGAGGAAGAAATTATGATATTATGGTTTTAATAGTTTTTTTTTCCAAGTGTTGGTATACCAAAATAAGTGTAGAAGCCAGACTTGCCTTCATGCTTTGATGGAGCCCAAAAGGCGGTCCCAAGGAAGAGTTCGAACCTACGACCTCAACTTATTGTACCCTTCTGCAAATATTGAGCCTTGCGGGTCTTGATCGATCGGTGTATGGCAGTGTTAAAATCCAATGCTGCTATGTTTTAGAGTCTTTGACCAATGAATACAGAGACGAGGACGTGTTTCCTAAGTTTCTGGATTTATGGCTTGGGATTTATACGAAGGAAAGGCTGATTGAGGACAGCGTTGCTTTGATTTACAGAATGATTCATGTTGGGATTATGCCCAATATCCAAAACTGCAATAGGGTTTTGAAGGGTACTCCATTGATTCCCGGATGTCATTATAGAGCAGGCCCTGAAAATATAACAACAGATGCTCGACCGCAACATTTTTCCAAGGATTGTAACATTTTGGAAATAGAGGTGAAGGGATCTCCGCCTAAATCAGACTTTAGCTGTGCAACGTCACATACAGAGAAGATCAGATGCATCTCTTTATTTATACGACATTGAGGGCTTAGACAGATCAAATTCTGTACATGCACTGCTACTTCGTGGAAAATCGATTGAAGGCCATATCATGCGATTACCCTTGACCTCCAATCATGGGTCGCACGACACACAGATCGCGCCAAGTTTTTAGAGCTAGGCGTTGATCATATAAAATATTATTGAGAAGTCCCTCAAATCACGGTTGAAATGAGACAGTGGGTCCTATATCTGTTGGTATGATAGAAAACTACCACGGATCCAAGCAATAGGGTTTGGAGAATTTCGAAGAAAACTTTCTTGTGTTTTTAAGAGTCTTATCCTCAGTGCCGGGGATGGAACTGTGTTCGATTAAGTATTCATGGAGAAATGCATAGATTATGTCATTTCTCTTTCAAGGGTTTTTCGATAGGTTATGACATTGGTTGGACTCCGGCCGCGATACCATCGCTTAACCCTTCCACGGAACTGATTTTTGCAAACCGTGTGATTGACTAGGGCTTGATATCACATGGCGATTGAAGCATCACTAATCAAAAGCGGGGGCCCTTATAGCACCGTGGGGAAAGCTTCTGAGAGGAAGAATCCACAATTCAACGTGGGTGTTTCAAAACCACCAATTGTTATGACAGAGCCTACAGGTATAAATGGCGAGCTTACAAAATCGTTTGAATTAGAGAACAAGATCTTGATCACCAATAGAGATGCAATAATTCCAGAAACAATGAGCTCTTCAAATCAACCTTCCGAAGACATTAGAGGAGCCAAATAAATACCGAAAGCCGGATAGAAGCTCAACGGACGCTGACAGTTCCATATGAATCTGAGGAAGAAGATCGGGATTTTTCAAAATCAAATTGATATTACAGGACAATCTACTATTGGAGACCAGAAGGACAACAAGCCTCTGACCTCATTTGCGATAAAAAATGAAGATATGGTAAAAGAACATGATCTATTGGAAAAAAATAAGTCATGTTTAATTTCTTCGGATCCGATTCTAAGTGACTATGTGATTGATATTTGTCACAAGGGCAAATGAAAAGGACTGGGAATATATAATTTCAAACAGCTTTTAGATGATAAACCGGGACTAGGAAGAAGATCCCAGTTCCTAACAAACAAGAAGTTTGCGAAATCCTTGGAAGCCTTAGTCAATCAGCGGATTACCACCTTCTAGCTATAGAGTTGGAAGTCT
Source organism: Picea sitchensis (assembly GCA_010110895.2). Taxonomy (NCBI): domain Eukaryota; kingdom Viridiplantae; phylum Streptophyta; class Pinopsida; order Pinales; family Pinaceae; genus Picea; species Picea sitchensis. The sequence goes on along the minus strand of SNQJ01S0061078.1, from coordinate 8,460 downwards.
TGTGTTTCCTAGAAAGAACTCGCCAAGGCTTTAGTCAATCCGGTCATCCGGTATTATCAAACGATGAGAAGATAGTTTTGAGTAATGACAAAGTTTTATCTTATAATTCGAATAGCACTGCAATTAAGGAGGCGCTGTAAAAATGGATCCTCTCGACATGAAGATTGAAGCAATTATCCAAGCGTGAGAACTTAAATCTAATTGAAAACAAGTTGTCAAATCTTGCCTTAATATATGAATGGCGGGTTTGTAGCGGGGAGAAGAGATGAGTTTGTTTTGAAGCTTAGATCTGCCATAAAACAAGCATGGGATTACTATGTTTTCAGGACAAAGAACCTACCGAGGGTAAAAGGTCACCTTTGATCTATTTGTCGAGGATGTCTTCGGGGGCAGTGTTGAATCATTCTTGCCTTTTCAGATGAGAGGGAACATCTCCAACCATCTACTTGATCGATTTTTTATCTTGGGGATGATAGGTAGCATGGAGAATGAAAACCATTCAATATCAGGAACTATTTTTTCCAATGCAATTTGTTTTTGACATTCCATACACTCGGTTTCTAGATGCCAGGATTTACCAAGATTCATTTGATATTTGTTTTGATTGACATAGATTAAATTTGGATTTTTTTTTTTTTTTTTTTTTTTTTTTTTTTTTTTTTTTTTTTTTTTTTTTTTTTTTTTTTTTAAATTTAAATCTTTGTTTTATGATTTGAATATATTTGTTAGTTTTAATTGACTTAAAAACAGGTCTGTTCTCAAATTAGGACAACCCATATGTCAGTCAATTTATATTTAGTCCTATAAGACAAGATTTTACCATTTTATTGACAAAATATATTCTAAACTTGTTTATCTTTGCCTCTTTTCAGGTACATACAATTTGAGTGATCAAATAGGCCTGTTGCAACAGTTTTGGAGATATTTTAGATTTGGTTTTGGTTTAGGTTGTTAAGTTTGGATCAGTTTTAGGGAGATCTTCCCTGATTTTTGTGAAGCGGTTTTAACTTCCACAAGGATGTTTTGCCTTGTTAGAAAACTTATAAGAAATGCTGCTCATTTTTGTAATAGGAGGAGGATTAGTTTTGGAAGAACAAGCATATGTAATTCTTATTCAAACTAGAGCATAATTGATGCGTTGTTACTTAACTTCGGCTTCTCAATTTATCAACTTTTGTTCCAAGTTTTGTACATCACATCTTGTTTCACATGGTTTAGTATCACTTTGTTGTCTCAAATCAAATGCAAGTGATGCGTCTCAATGTTAATACATGTCTTGTTGCTTCGAGGAGATAAGACATAAAGCGGTTATTTGGTTGTTTATGAATTATGGCTTTGTCTTATTCATTAATCCCAGATATTTATATGAATTTTACGCATTATAGGTTTCCTTTTTGCAGAGGTTTATCATTGTAAGCTGTTATGGTTTCTTTCTTGATTGTCCTGTAACAATTTCGAAGCGATTACAAGAGCTGATCGTTTCCAGCTTGAAATTTCTGTCGTTGAATTTCTTCATCAACCGAGCAAGAAAGAGATCATCAGCGAGAATGATTTGGAACATTTCTAGGTTTGTTTGTCAATTATTTGTTTAGTATATTAGCTAGTAGTGGGTTAGTTAATATATTAGATCGCTAATTTCAGTTAATTTTACTGCTTATTCTATGAAATCACAAAATTAAAAGAGTTATCCTTTCTTTACATTTTAGGAATGACCAAGCACATCGATTTCCACTGGGGTTTTATTCAAATGTCATGGGTGTAGATAATGCATTTTGAGATAAATTGTAATTAAGTTAGTAGTGGATATTTGGTTGAGTTATTAGTCTTTTTGTATATATAATAGTTAGAGTGGTTTATAGTTAGTTTGCTTATTTAGTTTACTTAAATCACTTAACTTAGATCAACTCTCTCTTATTAACCAGGAGAGGTGTAAATTTATGGAGCCGCTAATCCGTCAGGGTGGTTCATTCTAAGCGGCTTGGGTTATTAGACATACGGACGGTTCCACTATAGTGTGGATGGTCATTTTGCCAGAAATCCAACAAATGGCTAGAAGGAACATTACAAGACTGACCTTAGCAAGACCCTTGTTTGAAATTTCCCCACTTGGCTCCCAAACCGCTACATGTTGGAACGTACTTCAACTTCTCATTACCCGATGTTATCAACGAGACAGTCTCATGCTTGGCCAAACTCACCTTTGATGGTGAGGCAAATTATCTGCTAAAGAACACCTTAACAAGTCTTGGGTACCGTCATCAAATATGAAGCATCACATCTCAAAATTTAAAAGTCTTATGTAAAATTTGTTTGCTTTACTTACTTTTAGAGGTCGGAATCAAACATTGGTTTAGATCCTTTTCTGAGTGTGCCATTTTTTATTGGTTTCAATTTGTGGATGCGTTTTCTAAATGCTTTGGAAATTTATGATTTTGATCAATTATGTGAGAATTTCATACCCGGCTAATTCTGTGATTTATCTTGGAAATTTTTGGAGTCTATCATATCCTTTGTAAGTTCAACCTCGATGACATGTGTTTAGCATTAAACCTCTTCTATGATCCTTCCGGCATACTTCCGATGATGCGGTGTTCAGGCTATGACGAAGAATCAATGTAATCCTATCACTCCATTGCAAGAACAATCTTCTTCATGAGAGGAAGTTCTTAGCAGATAATGTTGAACAAACTGGGAGGTAGAATCTATTGATCATGATCTTATTGACAATAAGCTGGTTTTTCCTTTGAATCATTGTATTTTCTATCTACAACCAATATGGAAGAAGATTCATTTACATTTCCGAGTGAATACTCATTCTGCTTTCGAGGGCTCCTAGTAACATTTCCAAAATGGATGTCGAAGACACTTAAACCTTGAAAAATCTTCTTGAATGTTCTAGTACTCCTATGAAACCCGATTAGAGAAGGAGATACACAACTAGAAGAGGAAACTTCAAATCTTCATCTTCAAAGATGCACTTCGTTCTGGGGAAAGACCGGATGCTTGTCCGCAATTTTGAATTATGTCCACAAAAACTCCGGATGATCATATCCTTGTTGAGGAATTTGTCACCAAAATAGAGTAAGAGTTTCAAGAATGTAAGAGGAATGTCTTGAGAATACTATTGTTGATTGTCATAGTTCAAAGTTCTTTATCTTGTTCAGGTTCCTTTTATTCTTTATATCACGATCTATTCTTATGGTCTGTTTGGACTTGACATCTTACCTACAACATCATTCTCTTTTCCACCGATCATACCCTTTGATATATATATTTAAATTTTGGTGAAGTTAGTTGATCGACATTGAAATAAAGCTGGATTCCCAGATCTTGTTTTGCTTTTCATCGCTAACATGGGAAAATGATATGTTGTGAGATGATTTTACACTGTTTATTGTTGAAAAGGATGATACATTATATTTTATGGAGATCAAACATTCTAAGTTTAATACTCATTCTTTGCTTACCTTGAATCACCAATATTGATACTTCACATTTTAGAGCATTATCAATTGCATTGGAAGAACTTACATTCAAATAGATGATGAATCAATCGATTACATGAACCATCCTATGATGAGCTTTCCATTGATATATTAGTTTTCATCAAAATCTTGGTTTGCATGTTTTTGACGGGATCTTAGAATGGCTTGAATATTCTGTATCTGAAAAAAATTTCATGATAAAGACAAAGTTAAGCTTGCCTTCTTTTTACCCTATTATGTATATCGGAGTAGAGCTTAACATATTTCTTTTAGATCCTCCATATGAACAAGTTAATGAGCACTTAGAGAGCTGTCAGGAGGATGGGGCATTTAATCCTTGGCTGATGGTTATTCCAATTCCTCATAATCCTGACGAGTTATTCAAAACTACTTACACTTTCGCCCATGCCATTGAAGCTTTATCACGGCGGTATTATGTATTTTGGAGGATTCATACAACAAGAATATTCGAAGAAATGGTAAAGATCATGCTTACTTTGTTTCAGATGTGGAGAGTAAATGATATGTTTTTCTATATCATTTGTTGATATACTATGCATTCTCTTTAATAATGCTTGATCTTGTTTTAGAGTTACTCTGATGGCTACTTTGGAAACATGACTTCACTTAGTACTCTGATTTGTTTAGTAGTTAGAATTGAGTTTAGGAATAGGTTTTCTTTCGTTTTGATTTCTCACTAGTTTACGGTTTTCAATAGCTCTGATCATGCACATGATGAAGCCTTTCGAGAATATATCACGGTATTGCAGGGGAATCCCTTGATCTCTTTCTCTTTACTTTAAGTTCAGATATTTATTTTCAAAAATGGTATTGTCATGAAGTCTTCGTGGAAAGTAAAGAGATAAATGAATCTAAATCAACCACGATCTATAAGGTACCATGAGTAGGAGTGTTTTCCCATCATCCAAGATTTTCCTACTTCCTTTGGGTTTAGCCGAGTTATTAGCATGAGGTTTTCGCGGTCACCTTTTGTAATGACGAATTTTGTTTGTTTGTTTTGTTTAGATTTCTTTACTTTTATTTTTCTCATTGGTGTGTTTTGGATTTCTCCCTTATACTTACCAGTTTTTACTTTTGAAATACACCTAATTATGCGCTGAGCCATTCAGATGAAGACCATGAGAAAATCTCTTCGCTGAAATAACCTATGAAAGATTCTGAACATCGGTGAAGTATTTTTGAAAATGATGTTGGAGAATTTTGTTGAAAGAAGTCAATAATTTCGATCATGCCAGAGTGAAGTTGTCGCGTTATCTTTATCTTTAAGCGTCCACTAGTAAAGGAATGACTCAAAGGATGTCTCGGGGTCCTGTCGTTGTTTTAGAAATAAAACATATTACGAGTCTTGGATATAAGGACAGTATAAAAAAAATTGATGAGGTCTAAAATCGATAAAATACCAAAAAATTTTAATCACCCGCAAACATCTATAAAGAAAAACAAAATGAACTGTTAGTATAATTTGTGGGAAGTGTTTGCCAAACCCATTAAAGGGATCACAGAGCAGTCTACCGAGTGGAATAAATGCAAGCATGTACAGACATAACTTTCCAGCGAGTCTTGGAAACGAGGAGCTATTTGCGTGAAACAGCTGGGTACATGAAAATCTATGAAAAAATTATGAAAAACCTCTTTACAAGTCCTTTATTCTAATCGGAGCTTCTTGACAGGATAAAGGCGTCCAGAATTAGGTTAAATGGCAGCCATCGGGCTATGGGCCGCTCATAGCCTTGGCGATGTATGCTTGATATTAATTCTATCGCCAAAATCGCTGACTTGCTGATCTTGAGGTTGTTTTTGGTTTAAGTCTTTTAAAACACTGCTGGGAAAAATGATTAATAATGATATTGATGCGATTTTTGATTTGTTATTTTTCAAGTTGGAAATTATCTTTCTTTGTCTTAATCTGAATTTGTACCTTTATCAGAGATAACTGCTTCCCGATTATGCGCCATTATTTAGCGATGATTGGCGCATTACCTCGCCGCCACCAATGTTTTCCACTGCGGCTTGTTGGATTTTACGAAATTATAAAATTTCAAATGGGCAATGGCTAGCACTCTTTGCGCCCGTTTAGGCCGCTTGTCTTAAACTAAATCTTCGCAATTGTAAGCATGAAATTTCTCCTTTCAAGGTCACATTTTGAATCATTATCTGAACTACCGATATCTTTTCATCATCGCGCTTATTGCGCCTATCTTTTATTGACCTTTACATGATCGACAATGTCCTTTGATCGGTCTTACCGATGGGTTTATACTGAAGACATTTAACCTTTGATTTCACTTTTTATGATTTGCACAGTTGCATTGGGGTCTTGATTTATCTTTGTAATCATTAGTGTTGATCCTTATCATGGCTCTTGGCATATCAATTTATGCAACATCATTTTGGATGCACCTTGGATTCGCGTTTGATTGATGCATTGGAGAGAACTTGATTGGTTTGACGCATGTCGAGGATGTTGAACGATATGATATAACATACACACATTGGTATATTCAATGCATTCTTAGAGCGATTGGTGGATTTGGCCTGGTTGCAATGCATTAATTTTGATTAGCTTCTTATTGGGCCTACTCAAACTATAGTTTCATATGAATCATATGGATACTCGTAATGTAATGCCTATGGCTATTTTATGCTTGTTGATATGGTGTTTTCATATATTGACACATTGGATAAGCTATAGATACGAGGTGGATTTTACATTAACAGTTAGTTTGATTGACCATTGGTTTATTGCATGAATTGCAAAGAGGTGTTCAAACTTATGTCTTTTAATCCCATTCTTACCTACGCTTCATTCGCGTGACCGAGATCTTTTGATTACTAAGCTTTAAGAGCATCAAGTTTTGGTTTTATTTTGATCTTATCAAAGCTTGATCTCATATGCTTTGTTGGATTTTAATCGTATTATTGATATTATGAGATTCCTGATTGCAATGTTTTAGGAACTGGAATGCAAAGCATTTCATTCATAAAGCAGGCATTAAGGTGAATTATGAGGTCCAGTTTGAAGAGATTAATAATTGGTTTGAGTGCGCGTTGATTAAATCTTTTGAAGCGATGCTTGCACATATTGTTTTTATGAGTTGATATTTCATGCAGCTTAGGCGATTAATAGTTTTAAACCATGTTTTGGCATTGATTAAACTTAACCTTGGTGTAAAACGACCGATTGACACAATGGATATGGTGAGTGGATTAAAACGTATGACATCCATTGCATTACGCACCATGTTAGGTGGTCAAACCAATTCTTAATGATTGTTGGTACATGTGTTACATATATAGCGCTACCTCAATCTTACGGGGAGTCGGTATTCCTTACGCGGCTCATGCTCACTCATATAATTGAACAGATTCGCCGATCATCGCGAGGTAATTTTTGATTCATTTTTTTGATATGGTTTTATGTTTTCAGAGCTAGGATCGGTGCATCAAGAGGAAGAAATTATGATATGTTTTAAGTCCTTCCATAGTTGTTCGAGCGTTGTGCAAAGCCCAGGCTTGCCTTGCGCTTCTCTCATTGGGTCCAAGGGAAGTCCGAGTTCGAACCTACGACCTCAACCTATTTTACCCTTCTGCAAATATTGAGCCATACAGGTCTTGATCGGTCGGCGTACGACATTATGGAGAACATTGTTAAAACCCAATGCTGCAATGTTTTATAGTCTTTAATCAATGAATACAGAGACGAGGACGTGTTTCCTAAGTTTCTGGATTTATGGCTTGGGATTTATACGAAGGAAAGGCTGATTGAGGACAGCGTTGATTTGTTTTATAGAATGATTCATGTTGGGATTATGCCCGGTATCAGCGCAATGGGGTTTGAAGGTGCTCCGTGATTAGGATGCATTATAGAGCGGAGGCCACGAAAATGCTGTATGGATATTTCGACGCGGCATTTCAAGTTAGCGTTTGCGGAAACAGGGTGTTGAAAGGATCTTACTTAAATCGGTTTAAATTTGTACAGCGTCACACTCTGAGAGAAGATCGGTCGTCTCTTTATTTGACATTGAGGGCTTAGACAGATCGAATTCTCTTGTGCATACTTTGCTAGCTAGGTAAGAAAAATACAGTGGGAATGCAATATCATGCGATTACCCTCGAACTCCAATCATTGGTCGCACAACACACAGATCGCGCCAAGTTTTTAGAGCTAGGTATAGAGCAGGCCCTGAAAATATAACAACAGATGCTCGACCGCAGCATTTTTCCAAGGATTGTAACGTTTTGGAAATAGAGGTGAAGGGATCTTCGCCTAAATCAGACTTTAGCTGTGCAACGTCACATACAGAGAAGATCAGATGCGTCTCTTTATTTATACGACATTGAGGGCTTAGACAGATCGAATTCTCTTGTGCATACTTTGCTAGCTAGGTAAGAAAATACAGTGAGAAGGCCATATCATGCGATTACCCTCGAACTCCAATCATTGGTCGCACAACACACAGATTGCGCCAAGTTTTCAGAGCTAGGCGTTGATCATATAAAATATGATGAACAATCCCTCAAATCACGGTTGGAAAATACAGTCGGTCCTATATCTGTTGGTATGATAGAAAACTACCCCGGATCCAAGCAATAGGGTTTGGAGAATTTCGAAGAAAACTTTCTTGTGTTTTTGACAGTCTTATCCTCGAGTGCCAGGATGGACCTGTGTTCGATTAAGTATTCATGGAGAAATGCATAGATAATGTCATTGCTCTTTCAACAGTTTTTGACAGGTTATGACATTGGTTGGACTCCAGCACGTGCCATCGCTTAGCCCCTTCACAGGACGATTTTGCAAACCGTGTGATTGAGCTAGCAGACGATATCGATATATCTGTGGCAGTTACAGAAGCATCACTAATCAAAACAGAGACCCCTTATAGCAAATGAGGAAAGCTACAGAGAGGAAGAGACTCACAATTCAAACGTGGTGTTTCAAAACCACCAATTGTTA
>SNQJ01S0061077.1:25395-58298 GCA_010110895.2 Picea sitchensis | reverse complement strand
TGGCAAGAGAGACGTTCCAGTGGAAAACGTGGCAAGAGCGACGTTCCAGTGGAAAATGTGGCAAGAGCAACGTTAACGTGGCAAGAGCGACGTTCCAGTGGAAAATGTGGCAAGAGCGACGTTAACGTGGCAAGAGCGACGTTAACATGGCAAGAGCGACGTTATCGGGCAACATGATTTTTTTTTTTTTATAAATTTCCTCTTTTTTGCGACAATATGGACAATTTTGTCCATAATGCCGCAAATAAAACGTCGGAATTTTTACAATATGTAGTAGTGGGAGAGGAGATCGTCAGTTGTTGGATCTCACTCAGATACCCGTCAGTCGTTGGATCGGGTGAAGATGCGCGGAGTTTAGTCTCCAGAGTGTGCATAGAAGAACGGATCTAGACTATTGGATCTTGATCCAAGTACTCGACAACCGTTAGATCCGTCGAGAGTTGCACGAGGTAAAAGCTTCGTGAACAAGAGGGTGAAAGTCCCGAAAGGATTGACTTATCAGGATATCGGCGTTCGGGATATCATAGTTCTCGAGGTCGAGAAAGTTGGGACATTTCAAGTGTCGAAATAGCGAGAGTGAATCTGAGCCGTCCATTTGTGGAGACATGTGGCGGAGATCCATACTATCGGAGAAATTCCCGATAGAAAAGTCAACTCGGCGTATCGGGGTTTGGCGTTTCGCGGATCTAGAGTACAAGACTTCTGGAGCATCAGAAGTCCCAAAATCGCGAGATTGGATCAGGGCCATCCATCTTGAGGGGAAACGTGGCGAAGATCTAAGATCTTGAGAAAAGTCCCAAAAGGGAAGACACCATCAGAGTTTCGGGACTCGGCAAATCGGGAGTTCTGTGGGCAAGAGATCAGGAAAATCCATGTTGGAAACCCCATAAACGATTGAAGTCGTCCATCAGTTGGGACATGTGGGCAAGATCGGAAGCCCATCGACATTCCAGACATCGAGACTCACATAAGTGAGTGTTTTGGATTTGCAGTTGGCTAAGTCTGAGATTCGATCTAAACCGTCCATCTACTTGGGGCACGTGTCAGAGATCCGAAGGAAGTCGGGGATCGAGAAATCTTTACAGTGAAAACCCCAAAGCGGCAAGGACCGTCCATCATTGAGGACGCATGGTAGAGATCGAGGCTTTTGGGAAGTTGCTCGAAAGGAAGAGCCATTAATCGGGAAATCGAGCATCGGGAAATCGAGGATTTCGTGGACAAGAGGTTTGATACATTTCAACCTTCGAAACCCTGAATCCCGATAAAAAGTATGGCTGCAGTCATATAAGGGGAGGTCGTGTGGACTAAAAGTCTAGCTTGGAGGGCGAACGGAAATTGGAGCACATCGAGATTTCGAAGCCTAAACCCCGCAAAAGAAATAAGGCTACGGTCTTATGAGAACTTGTCACATGGACTAGGGCATAGCCAGGATGGGCTAAAGCACAAAGGGAGCGCATTGGAAAATCGAGGATTGGGAGTTCGAGAGAACAAGGAACTCTTGACATCGGGAATTAGAAAACCTTGAAACCCAAAAATATATGCATTTTCCTGTTGTGGAAAGAACAACGGTCATATGCAAAGGCCATGATAGGGAAAGAAAGACTTGTGGATCGGTTTTTGACAGAGATTCCACTATGGAATCGAAAGAGCCACTCCGGCTCAAGGGTAAAATTAGAACGATCCTTAAGACCGGGAGGTTAGTGCAGAGGCCCTTGCTGAGGCAGAGGGTGCGGTTTGCGTCAGTTTGGTATCAGAGCGTGATTCTTGTCTGTATATTTCAGGAAAGGGAGGCATAAGAGGTAAAGAGCACTCTGATATACGTCAGTGTGGTATCAGAACTAGAACTCTGTTTGTATATTGCAAACAGAGGGAGAAGGAAAAAGAAGATAGGGTTGTTGGAGACTCTGTGGTGATTGTTTGCACGTAGGCAACAGTCAAGAAGACAGTCAGGAGGACTATAGGAGAAGCTGGGACACTCAGTTTTGCAGAAGTGAGTAGCAGGTTTACTAGGAGAGCAGACAAAGACAACAATATGGCTATTGAAGGCCGTAGATATGATGGAAGGAAAACCTCAGAGCTATGGATCCAAGAAGATATAGATGAAGAGCTCGCTGATATAAAGAAAGAAATGGAAAATCTTGAACTGCGGATGCAACAAAATACTAAGCCGAGATGGGTATATGAATGGCCCATGAGGAAGGCAAAAGCAAAATGGCCAGTCAAGGAGTTGATGGCTAGAAGACAGTGTAGGCTATTAAGAGGATGGTTGAGGCATGCTGAAAACCTTGAGAGACCTGAGGAGATGGTTCAGGTATGTGAACCAGAGATTGGGAGAATTCTCGGTGAAGAGAATGAAATGGGATCAGCTGAAGATCTCAAGAACTGTCGGGAGGGCAGAGAGGAAATCCCAGTTTTCCAGGTGGGCAAGGAGTTGAGATCACTGCGGGATCTCAGAGACGGTCATGAGGATAGCCAGGAAATTTCACATTGCCAGCTGGGCAATGAAATGAGGTCGCTGCAGGATCTCAAAGACTGCCAAGAGGGTAGTGGAAGCATCTCAAATTGCCAAGTGAGCAGAGATGAGCATTCAAGACTATTTGAAAGTCTCATGGACTTAGAGGTGAGTTCAATTCAGCAAGGAGTGCTGATGAAGATGGGATCAATTGATCTCATAGTCTTCCAGTAGGGCAGTGAATAGATCCCATATTTCCAGGTGGGTAGGGATGAGTAGATGAGTTGGAATCAACCAGAAGAGCTGGCAGAGCAGGTGAGCTCAAGGGTGGATTTAGATCAGCAAATGAAACTGACATAAAAGGAGGAAGATTGGAGAAATCTTCTAATGATTGGGGGAATTCAGATATTCCTACCATTTGCCCAGGAGGAGGCAGAAATCTGTGTTGTAGGTGTAGCAATAGCAGAAGAAGGACAACTAGCTGAGACTGTCAGGGAAGAAGAATTGGAGGAGACTCTGGAAGCTGCCCAAGTAGACAAAGAAGAAGATGAGCATTCTGAGGAATGGCTCAACATATTCAGCCAGGAAGCTGGGGAAGCTGTAGCAATGAAGCTGACAACAAAGAAATAAGAAGAGGATGATGAGCATTCTGAGGAGTGGCTCAATATTTTCAGCCAGGAAGATGAAAGGACTGCAACCTGGGAGTTTGCAGCAGCAGAAGAAGAAGAAGCAGACAAAATTTGCTTTGTTGATCCATGGGAACAAATTGAAGCCCTGGAGAGAAGGGTAATAGTGCAAGGCGTGCACATCCAATAGGTGAGGTTGGAAGTAGATAAAGAAGAAGGCATGGGAGATCACAGTGATATGCCCATGTGCATAAATTTTTTGCAGCTGAGGATACTGCATGAACAGGGCCAGCTATTGGACCAGCTGGATGAAGTGATCGACATGATCAGAGAGTAGATGATTCGATCAGCAGAAACTGTCAAGAAGGGGAAGATGAGCAGAAGGAAGAAAGCAGCAGCAGCAGCGCAAGAGCAACAACAAGATGGAGCAGATGAACAACTCCATAGATTTATTTGGGATCCAGGAGGATTTCAACAGCTGAGATGGGAAGCTCATGAGCAGGAGCTCATGATTTTGTAGATGAGGAGTATGATGCAGGAGCATCTCTCCACGTCAGCCAACCAGCCAGCCAGTCATGTCAGCGCATGCATTCAAGGCTGAAGAGAGGCGCAACCCTCATCTTCAATTTTGTATTTGAATGTAATTAATGTTTAGGATGTTGAGCCATGGAGTCGTGCCTTTGTGCAGGCATAGAGTAGATAGGCTTTAAATGTTTGTAAGGCTGATATATAGACTTAGATGTTGGACTAGACAACCCATTCAATGTAATTGAATAGGGTAGGTAGGTTGGACGGAAGAGCTCAAAGAGACCCTCAGGTAAACGAAATAGAGTATCTCATTTTGTAGGAGATAGTTAGTGGAATGAGAAGAGAGTCTGCAAGTAGAGAGAAGAAGAGAAGGAACTGAGACTTTGTTACAGTCCGAGCTCAGGAACACCTTGTATAAACAGGCATTTGCCATTTAATATAAACAACAGTTTTTCCTGCATCTTTCATATGTTAAATGAATGTCTGTGAGTGTTCTTTTATGATGTGAATGTATGTTATGTTTAGGCATTTGCAGGGGTTTTGTTTGATTTCAAGCTTGAGAGGTCTTTGAGGCTTCACACCAGGAGGGTGTGATAGAACACTGTGGGTTCTGATAGCCGTGCACAGGGGATGCATTTCTGAACTCTGCGGAGTCAGACAGAGGCATGCCAGGTGGGCACAGAAGTTGAAATCATCAACTCGAGAGAAGACCTTTGAGGTTATTGAACAACTTAGAAGGCAAGGCTGTGGAGAAGAACATAGTTGCAGATAGAATCTCTGAGGAGTTCTGTAGAAGCTCTGCCAAGTGGGCATTGAGCATATGCATAGGGATGCATTTAGGAGGAACTCTGCTATGAGTTCAAAGAGAACCGGAATTACTGAGGATTCTGAGAGCTCTACCAAGTAGGCATTGAGCAGGTGCATAGGTGTGCAGAAGAGTATAGAACTGTTGGATGTTCTGTGAGAAGATACCCTGCCAGGTGGGCATTTGAGTCAGTGTGTAGACAGGCATAGGGAGAAGAGAACTCTTTGAGTTCTTTAATTTAAAGGAAGAGTCCACTGAGGGATCTTCACAGGGTTTTTGAACACCCTGTAGACTCAGCAATAGGTTGCTTGAGCAGAAGAATAGCCAGGAGGGAATTAAATTCTCCATCAGCAGAAGAAGGAGAAAGATTTATTCCTTGGAGGCCTGAGTATTTGGAGAAGCTCAGGAGGGACAATGCTTTCAGTGCACAGAGTTGTGGCTGCAAGGAGTGCAGAGGTTGAAGAACTCTTTGGAGGAATTCAGATTTTATAAATCTCAGGAGAGACAAGCGTTTTCATACACGAAGGCGAGAACTCAAAGTAAAAGGAGTTCACAGAGGAGAAAGAAGGCAAAGGTCGAGGCCTTTGGAAACTTGGAATTATTCCAAGTGCAGGAAGAAATCACCAAAGCCCGGAAGGAGCAACATTGGCCGTTGGATCAGTCGATAGATCTGGACCGTTGAAGATTTCACGTCTAGGAGAGAGTAGGAAGAGTGCACAAGAGAGGAGATCGTTAGTCGTTGGATCTCACTCAGATACCTGTCAGTCGTTGGATCAAGTGAAGATGTGCGGAGTTTAGTCTCCAGAGTGTGCGTAGAAGAATGGATCTAGACCGCTGTATCTTGATCCAAGTACCCAACAGCCGTCAGATCTGTCGAGAGTTGCACGGGGTAAAAGCTTCGTGAACAAGAGGGTGAAAGTCCCGAAAGGATTGACTTATCGAGATATCGATGTTCTGGATATCGGAGTTCTCGAGGTCGAGAAAGTTGAGACATTTCAAGTCTCAAAATAGCGAGAGTGAATCTGAGCCGTCCATTTGTGGAGACACGTGGCGAAGATCCAGACTATCAAAGAAAGTCTCGATAGAAAAGTCAACTTGGCGTATTGGGGTTTGGCGTTTCACAGATCCAGAGGACAAGACTTCCGGAGCATCAGAAGTCCTGAAATCGCAAGATTGGATCAGGGCCATCCATCTTGAGGGGACGTGTGGCGAAGATCTAAGATCTCGAAAAAAGTCTCGAAAGGGAAGACTCCATCGGAGTTTTGGGACTCGGCAAATCGAGAGTTCCGTGGGCAAGAGATCAGGAAAATCCATGTTGGAAACCCCGTAAACGATCAGAGCCATCCATCAGTTGGGACACGTGGGCAAGATCGGAAGCCCATCGACATTCCGGACATCTGGACTCACATAAGTGAGTGTTTTGGCTTTGCATTTGGTGAAGCCCTAGATTCGATTTGAACCATCCATCTACTTGGGGCATGTGTCATAGATCCAAAGGAAGTCAGGGATCGAGAAATCTTTACAGTGAAAACCCCGAAGCGGCAAGGACCATCCATCATTGAGGACGCGTCGCAGAGATAGAGGCTTTCAGGAAGTTGCCCGAAAGGAAGAGTCATTAATCGGGAAATCGAGCATCGAGAAATCGGGGATTCTGTGGACAAGAGGTTTGATACATTTCAACCTTCGAAACCCCGAATATCGATAAAAGGTATGGCTACGGTCATATAAGGGGAGGTTGTGTGGACTAAAAGTCTAGCCTGGAGGGTGAACAGAAATTGGAGCACATTGGGATTTCGAAGCCCAAACCCCCCGAAAGAGATAAGGCTGCGGTCTTATGAGAACTGGTCACATGGACTAGGGCATAGCCAGGATGGGCTAAAGCACAAAGGGAGCACATTGGCAAATCAGGGATCAGGAGTTCGAGAGAACAAGGAACTCTTGACATTGGGAATTAGAAAACCATGAAACCCGGAAGTATATGCATTTTCCTATTGTGGAAAGAACAACAGTCGTATGCAAAGGCCATGACAGGGAAAGAAGGACCCGTGGATTGGTTTTTGACAGAGATTCCACTGTGGAATCAAAAGAGCCACTCCGGCTCGAGGGTAAAATTAGAACAATCCTTAAGACTGAGAGGTCAGCGCAGAGGCCCTTGCTGAGGCATAGGGTGCGGTCTGCGTCAAGTGGACAAGTGGCTCTCTCCCCAAATGAAGCTCCATTATTTGATGGAACAGACTACTCTTCATGGAGGGAAAGAATGAAAAGGTATATGAAGTCAAGAGGATCTAGCATTTGGGACTCAATAGTATGTAAGCCTTGGTACTTAAGTAACTCAAAGGACAAATCCAAAACTGAAAAAGAAGAAAAGAGAAACAATTCAATGGCATTAAAAGCAATCTAGAATGGACTGTCAAACCAAGTCAAAGAAAAGATGGGACACTGCACCTATGCTAAAGTATTATGGATCCACATGGAGAATTCTTATCATATTAAAGTACATAACATAGAATAATACAACTCCTTCAAGGAATTGATGCACTCCCCATTCATCAATAAAGAATACAACTCCATCAAGGAATTGATGCAATCCTTGGTCATCAATAAAGAAGACAACTCCATCAAGGAATTGGTGTGATCCCGAGTCATCAATGAAGAAGACAACTCCATCAAGGAATTGATGCACACCTTAGTAATCACTGAAGAGAAATGATTGACTCTTAAGATTGATGTTATAACAACATTAGAAGATATTTGTATGGAATCGGGGAATGGTTTATATATTAAAGTTCGTAGGGAGGCTTTGGACCATCTTGAATACACAATCCTGTGCACTCTAGAAGAGTTGGATAAACTTCAAAAGAAAGATATGTTGCTACAACAAAATTTATATCAATCTGACATAAATAACCATG
The DNA here is from genome assembly GCA_010110895.2 of Picea sitchensis. NCBI lineage: Eukaryota > Viridiplantae > Streptophyta > Pinopsida > Pinales > Pinaceae > Picea > Picea sitchensis. Next base: position 50,975 of record SNQJ01S0061077.1, on the reverse strand, counting down.
AAGAGCATGAATAAAAGATTCAACTAGAAGACAAAGAAGAAGAGATCAAAATATTGAAGACTAAAGTTGTTGATCTATCAAAAGAAGTGAAAGAGTTGAAGACATATAACAAGTCCAATAAATGCACAAAAGTCTTAGAAAAAACAAAATAAATGGTCATCAATCTAAAGACTCAACTTGAGGAAGCTAAAGAAAGTGAAGAAGCCCTAAAGATCTAGTTGGCTAAAAATAAATAATCATGTCACATGTTGGAAATTGAAGTTGTCAACCTCAAAAAGAAGAATGAAAATACAAATTCAACTGTCAAATTCAAAAACAACTCAGCTATCCTGGATAGGATCTGGAACAGTCAAAGACTAATCAATGAAAAAAATGGTCTTGGGTACAATAAGAAATAATAAGGTGGCAAGTGGACCCCCATTCATAAACATGAGGAAGGCTCATCCTCCTTAAGGGGAAAAAATGTAGTCACAGACCAAATACAAGCGCATAACTCTGTTAAGAAAAGAAGTTATAAAATTCAAAACCAAGAATCATATCAAAAGGAAAAATTATCATCTCAAAACAAACTCAAGTATGGAAACACCTTCAATGGTTATTGCTTTTTTTTTCATAACTTTGGTCATAAAGCATTGGAATGCAAGAGTCTTGAAATGAAAAATTCATGAAGGTCCAATAACTTAATGAGATATTGGAGATGCAATTATGTTGGGCACACAACAAAGTTTTGTCATACAATGAGATGCTACAACTATGATAGGTTTGGCCACAAATCCAAAGACTCCAAGAAATCAAGAAACCAACCCATGAAGATTAATCCATACAATTCAAGAAGAAAATCTAATGAAGTTTGGAAGAAAAGAGGAGATGAAAAATTTCAAAGGACAAATTTAGAAAGGAAAGGTCCAACAAGCACAGTGCCTCATGGAAATCTTTGGAGAAAGAAATCATAACAAAGATTCAAAAAAGTCAAAGCTCCAAGAGAATGAAAATGTTTATCTCCCTACCATGCCTCTCCTAGATACATAAAAGGATCTAAAACACTTCTTGAAGAATTCATAAAAGAAAAAAAAAATGGTGTCTCTCGATGAGGAATGAAAATCACATCAACTAAAGAATTTGAAAGCAGTAAAGGAGTTCAAAATATATAAACATAGAGCATGAAAAGGGAAATTGATTAACGAAAAAGAGCAACAAAATCTCTTGGTATCAAAGAATTGAAATTGGTAACATACCTTAACAATTGGTTGTAGAATCGAAATTAAATCAATTGGTATCGATCAATTAGTAATGATCAATTGGTATCACTGTAAATGATCGATTGGTATTTGAAGATGAGACCAGTGATGGGGGGAGAAAAGGTACAAACTCATTTGTTTTATAGATATGTTGCCCTCAATGCCAAATGGGATATTGTTGGCATTATTGATTTAGTGTTGTCATTGATGGCAACATGACTCAAACATGGACAATAATCAAACATCGAAATACAAGAAATAACAAGGATATGCTTGATGAGTGGTATCAAAGGATAAACTATAAGTCGTGACAACACATAATTTAAATTATGTTGACTACAGAGGAAGTCTAAAGAAATGCTCAGGACAAAGAGATAGTACATAGGAACAATTGTTTGAATTTGTTATAAAGATGGAGAAAGATGAAGGAGTTCACTGGTGTGAACCTGAGAAAGAATGAGAATGTTGAGGATGTTGAAGATACAAGTCAAACAATGAATTGACTTGGAGATATTTCTACTGATGGAATATTACATTGGGATACAAAGGAGTACAAAAAATTAATGAATAAATCTAAGTGAGATATATCTAAGTAATGAAGGGAGATAGATCTAAGTGAAGACTAGAATGATCGATTGAAGATGAGGGAATGAATAAATCTCGGGATAAATTGATGAAGAAGAGTTCTGTAAAATATGGATACATAACTTAAACAAAAGGAACATCTGATCAAGATTGAATAAAATATGACCGTTAGATTGAGGAGAAGTTCAAAATCATGGGGTGTAGATTTAGATCGACACTAATCATAGGATCACGAAGAGGTTGAATAAGGATCGTCAAATCTCATGGTAGAAGGTGGAATAAATTCAACCATCTGTCTAATCCTAGATTAAAACATCATCATAGATTTAATGATTGTGAAAACTGATGTGATGTGGATCCATCCATCTGACCATAGGTCAGATCAATGGTGGACAAATATTTCTCATAACAAAGGTGTGAAGAGTTTAACATGGGGAAGACCCCCCAAAATATTGTGGGTCGTTGATCACAAAACCACGTGTTGGTTAGAGATTTATTTTGGGGTCCACAACATTGAGATACGAGCCAGGAACCTAGCCCCTAAAATGATGGGGACCATCCATCCAACAAACGATAAAGTCAGTATCATCTATTAAGTCAGGCTAGACATTTTTAGCGCTCAATTGTGTATCCCTGGGTTACGAGTTTGGTTATGTGGGAAGAACAAGTGATTAGGGATAAATCCACAAGCTAAGGGCATAGTCGTTGATCATGTGGAATCTAATGAGTGCTTGGATGAAGTTAGCATGGTTTGAACAGTAAGCGCTTTTGGAGAAGCAATTGGTTACAATTTGTGGCCATACAAAGACATGGACCTAGTGAAAGGACTTTTAGGACCTGAATACAAGAATCGACAATAAAGGCTAGATACAATTTGTAATGGAGGTTGAAACAACCAGAGGATGGGATAGAAGCAATTACAAAGGAAGTTAATTTGTTGTGGAAGAATATATAGAGAAGGATCAAGAAGGAATTCACATGAATTGGTTGAGGCTCAAAATAAGGATTTGATCCATAAATGTGATCAAATGGAAGAGGGCTTGATATAGAAAAGAAGGCCAGAAGCAAAAGCTACAATATGATAAAAGGATTAAATATTAATGGAGAATATTAATATAAATGTTAATATTAATGGATAATATTAATATATGAAGATTAAATATTAATGGAGAATATTAATATAAAGGTTAATAGTAATGGAGAATATTAATATTAATATATGGAATATAAATACAAAAGAGGAAAAAGTTAAATGGGAACGGTTTACTTAAAAATAAATATGAAAGTAAATAATGAAAAATGTAACTTTATGTAAAAAGTAAATTCAAAATATGAGTATTAAAAGATAAAAAGAAAAAAAATGAATTTCCATAAAAATTCAAAAAGTTAAATGTTATTTGCCCTTGATTTAAAAACCCATGGTATTTTCCCATGGTATAGTGAAACATGAAAATGAAAAGGGAGAATGGAGAATTAATTACTTAATCAATGGACGGATAAACATGATATGAAGGATTACTAATAATAATAAATGAAGAAAGTTATTATTAAAATAGCATTATTATTACTGAAATGAAGAGGTGCATTGAAAGACACAGTGTTTCAATGTCATCCACCTTTTGAATGGCTATATAAACAAAATCTTGTGTTGGAAAAAGATGTATCTCGGTGGATCAAATATAAATAAGTGGATTGAATGAAAGTTTATTCTTTGTCAGGTTGGTGTCTATTTACAAGCTAGGTATTGTTATGAGGGTTGGATTCCTCACTTCTCAGTTGGATCTGAGAACTACAAGCTCGGTCTTGTATTTGAGAGTTGGATCTCTTATTCAGTTGGTGTTGAATAATTTGATGATTGGTATCATATGTACTTGTTCAAATTTAATAAATATACGATATTTATTCTTCTTTATACAGTTTGTGTTTTTATAACTATTATATATATTTATGAACAAGAAATTGAAATATGTGTGTGTGTGTGTGTTATTCAATTAATTTAAGTAATCTAAGAAAGTGTGAAATTTTTCCAAAAGTTAAAGACATTGATTCACACCCCCCTCTCAGTGTCAGTGTGTGTTTCAATACTTTCTCACAATATAAACATTGGTGTGAGGAGGAGAAGGAGCACATGTCCTTTCTCACAATCTAGGCATTGAGGTGATAAGGATAAGGGGAACCTATCCTTACTCACACTATAGAAATTTTTATGATGAGTATAAGCAACACCTATATTTTATCATAGTGTAGGCATAGGGGTGATGATGGGAGGAGAACCTTCCCTTTCTCATAATTTAGGCACTACAGTGATGATGAAGAAGCTCACATAACATTACAACAATCTAGGAATTGGGGTGATGAAGAGGAAGAGAATATTCCCTTTATCACAATTAGGGTATTCAAGTGATGAGTATATTCACATTCCCTTTCTTATGATCTAGGCATTATGGCAATGAGGAGAAAGAGGACATGGTGGTTCTCACAATGTAGGAATTTCTATGATGACGAGAAATAGAACATGCACTTTCTCACAATTTAGGAATTCATGGGTTGAGGAGGAAAAGAACAAGCCCTCTTTTACAATTTAAGGATTCCAATGATGAGTAGGAGTACATGCCCTTTCTTACAATCTAGGTACTTAGGTGACTAGGAGGAGGAGTAGATGCCCTTTCTCATGATATAGTATTTCTAGTGATGAAGAAGAGGAGTGCATTTCCACTCTTGCAATCTAAGGTTTATGGTGATGAGTAGGAGGAGAACATGTCTGTTCTCACAATTTTACCATTCAAGTGATGAGGGGAAATAAAACGTGCCATTTCTCGTAATCTAAGAAATCAAGTGATGAGGAGAAAGAGAACATGTCCTATCTCATGATTTATACCTTTGAGTGATGAGAAGAAAGAGAAAATGACATTTATCAAATTTCAAGTGATGAGGAGAAAGAGCACATGTCATTTCTCACAATTTGAGTGACAAGGATAAATACACCATACTCTTTCTTACAATTTTAGGAATTCAACTGACTGGGAGAAATACCACTTTCCCTTTATTGAATTTTAGGCTTTTGGGTGACGAGGAGAAAGAACACATGCCCTTTCTCATAATTTAGGTATTTGTATGATGAGGAGAAATAACATTTGTCCTTTTTCACATTAGAAGCATTCAAGTAATGAAGAGAAAGATCACCAACCCTTTCTTTGAATATGTGGATAGGTCAAGAAAAAAAACACATAAGGATAGAACCCTTAAATACTTTCCTCCTATAATACCCTCATTTTTACCCCAAAATACGAATGTAAAAGTAATGAATAGATGGTTGTAATCCAAGATCATATGTGAAATATCATTGTATATTTGATTATAATATGAAAGCACTAACTTCCACAAACAAATAAGGACTAAAAATAGATTGGGAGCTACGATTCCACGAGTGGGGGAAGTGAAATGAGGATAAGGGGAGAGGACCTTAGTGAGTTATTTAACATAAGTCATTAGACCTTAACTATAAACCTTAGCTAGTGATATATCCTAAAGTATTTAACCTTTGATTATTAATCCTTGATTATTCACCTTGATATACATTATCTTAAGCTTGGGATTAGGGGAAATGTGGGCTTCTCATGAAGACCATGCGTTGAGTGATTGGCATGAAAATATAAAGTTGGGAATTTGAGCATGTTGGGATTATGATTATGATTATTGTTATTGTCATAATATGAATTATGGTATGGGTTTTGATGGTACTATGATACTTGTAGTGTAGCTTCTTACAGGTTTATGATATTTCCCAATGTACTTCTGATAATGATTATTATGCTACTGTGAAAGGAAAACCTATCCTACAACTAGGAATACTTAGAGTCCTAGAAGAGACATTCTATGGCTAGCCTATGTTGGAGCATTGAAAGGGAATTAGAATATCCCAAGGGACTATTTAGTAGAGAAGGGGATCCCATTCTTGGTGTTGTGTAGGATGAGGGGTAAGAGTGTTGGTAGATTGGGATAGTTGTAGAGGGGTTTCTTGTTTCTAAGAGATTTTTGGGTTGTGGGATGAATACGGTGATTTAGAGCTAGACTTTATAACTTGAACCTTATGGATTCATAGCCTCATCTAAGGGGTGGCCTCTGTCATAGAAATATTAAGTGTGACAGAGAGCCTAATACTAGGAGGAGCACCCTTTATTTGCAAATAGTTGGAGGATTATTGTTTATGGAAAAATTAGCTAATGCAGACATAGACTAATCTCCCTAGCTTGGGAACCCACAGCTAGAAAAAAACAACATGGAACATATTACTTTCCTTAGATTCATACAATTGAAATACTGATAAGTAAGGACTCATACCTATTTACCAGCATTTATCCTCGCTAATTGTAGCTCCTAGCTTGATTCAAAGGATTTTGAATAGAAACTTGCATAAGAAAACAAGCTAACGAGTGAAAGCAACAATAGTACTTTGACAAATCTATAAAAATGACCAAGCAGAAATGTAATAAGAAAATTTACAATGAACAATCTTTATAGGAAATAAAACATGTTATTGTATTAATATCAATGGAAGAGTTATAACCAATGCCTTGGTGTTGTGAGGCTCTTTCCAACAGTTCATTGCTCTAATACCCACATTGCTTCCATGAGTTCCATCACCATCAACTGAATACTTTGACACAAGAATATATCAAGGCCAAAGAACAATCTTCTAATCTCAAATTAGAAGCTAAAACTATCAACCATTACTCACTATTAGTTATTCTCCATTAGCTATATTTAACCATTTTTCATGAGAGAAGTCTCCTTTTATAAATTGAAAAGGATGTTAGGATCTCCCCAAATCAGGAGTATGGGTGAGATCCAAACCAAGTAGAGGACACCTCATATCCGAAGCTTCTCTCTAGAAACTTCACGATTTTCTTCCCTTTTTCTCCCTTTCAAAGAGTGTCATGTTGATGATTACATCTATGTGAGACATTCTCTAGGACACAAACCTAAGAGAGAGCCCCTAAGAGGGGTGTGTGGCTCCTATCTGAGATAGAGTTGGAACATAGATATGCCCTAATCCTTACAGAGAGTTGAGAAGAACTCTATATGATTCTCTTGTGTAACACAGTGAGAAATGAGATCTACAGAGTTGGATGTGCATGTGGTTGAGCACAAGGTGAACGTGTGAAATCACAAAGTGTTGGGTGCATCGTCATGAGACAAAGATGAATATGATGTATTAATATCCTCTGAATAGCCTCCCGTTTCTCAAAAGTATTCTCTAGTCGCTCAGAATCATCATTTGAAAATGATGACTCAGCACAGTAAAAACAGACTCTTTTGCACTTTCGACAACTCATTTTGCCCTTGAAAATATGATTTAGCTGCCGAAAGCCCTGATTTTCAGTAGCTCACAACAATGTAAAATTACCATTTAGTTGCCGAAAGATAAAATTTACTTTTGGTCTATTTTATGAGGTGAAATTCTCATTTTATTGAATTGATATGATTATAAGCATTTCTCAAAGACTTCATGACTTTCAAACCTAAAAATAAATCTTCTACCTAAAGCTCCGCTTATCATGTAATTTGGAAATAATTTTCAAGTCATTTTTGATTGCTAACATCTAGCTCCAACTGGGATGGATACCTCCCTGTGAGGTTTCCAAGAACCACATATCTAATGCCTTTCTTGGAAAATAAAAACTGAACTTAATGTCTAGTGTTCCATTGGGCATGGAGTCAACCATTCACCTTTTTATGAAAATCTTTCATGACTTGTATAGATGATATTTGTAACTATTCAAGACTGCTTTTATTCACACAAAATAACTGATACATATGTTGCAAAATGGAGAAAATAAATGCTCGGGCAGCGAGCTTATGTCCTACCCTACTCTACTCTAAACAATTTTGCAATTGGTTAAGTGAACGTTGATTTCCATAACAACCATCCAAGTAATTTTAACACTGAAATAATCTCATCATTCACACTGATTAATAGATGATGTTTGAAGTGTAACAAGAATGAGAAGAAGTTATTCACAAAACCAAACTCACTTGGGAAAACTAATAATTTTAGAAAATCTGAAGCTTTGAAATTTTCTGAAATATAGCATTCTATGAAGACTGCCACTGAATCTTTGAAACTAGCGTCAGAAACCTATTGATATTTAGGAAACAATTGTATATATATGGAAACCTCTTGCTCAACCATGACTATTTTTCTGCTAGAAAACTGAGGACTTTCTAATTCTTTTGTAATCGGATCTTGATCATCGGTAGTAACAATCGTTTCATCAGAATGATGCTCATTAGATAATGACAAAAATAGAGTTTAAATCATATCTAGAGTGGTCAGCTAGAAAAATGTAGTTACCTATGTAATCATCAATTACCATAGATTCATTCTGGGTTAGAAACTAATCTTGAACTTCAGACTCATACCTGTCTCTGGAGTACTCAACAAATATTGAAGAATTTCGACCTAAATCTGAAATGAGCTCACATGCTTGTTGTTGTTCTAAATCTGCCTCATGGTCATTACCATCCTGCTCTAAATCTGAACTATACTGACATTTTGTTTACTCATGTGCATGTAGATTTTCAAAACAATTTCGATCATAGGTCCTCCTAGAAGCATGTATATTCTCCTCCACTCCTTGAGCATATTCAAACAGGCACCTTAGGGATGAAGACCTCCTTTCTAACAGGAGGAGGGAAAGCTCTAAATGTAGACCCATAACATAACGTATCATGGCAACAGTCTCTGTAGGCCGGATCTGCAAAGGCATATCATGATAAATGTTGTAGAACCTTCGATTGAAGGCAGGCAAAGCTTCGTCCTCCTCTCTCTTCAAAGCATATAAATCAACAAGATACAAATCAAGAGATTTGTTCTCACCCCAATACTTCAAAAAATCATTTGACAGCTCAATCGAAGAACCAATGGAATAAGCTCTTAGACCCTTAAACCAAATAGAAGCATCTCTGAACAAAGACTTAGAAAACATCCTCATGATCACATCATCATGAACAATCTCAAATTGATCAACAAAATTTTCAAAGGATTCCAAGTGCCTTTCAGCTAAAACTTGATTCTCTCCAGAAAACTGGGGAGGATATTCAAGGTAGTTAAGAGGATAAGGGGTAAGGTGACATGGCATCCTTAAAGGCTTGAACATATTCATCCTCATTTTAGATAAGAAAGTAGTGGGATGCTCATCAGGTGTAACAAACTAATTGGAAGGCTCAATGGTCACTGAAATCTGAGAAGGTTTTGAATCAGTTTTGACCTCCTCGAGGTTATATGGCTGGTCAGTTTCAGGAGAGATTTGAATGCAAAGCTCATCTTTATGAATAGGCTGAGGTAACGAAATACGATCAACATCAACAACATAAGGAGGCTGCAAGATTTCCTCTTCTAAAAATGGATATATAAAAGAAGGATGATGATGATCCGAATATGCAAAACAAAATATGATTCTCTTGACATGTGAAGGGAAAAGCATGAAGGCGTTGATAAAGAATAACAAAATCTCATGTAGAAGACTAATGAAATGATACTTGGGTTTATAATTTAGCCACTTCATCTTCCTGTCAACCAGATCCTCCCCAGTGGAGTCTTTAATGTGGAGTCACCAGGAAACTGATTACATTCGAATCTTATGTTTGTCTCTTGTTTTCCATGAAGAAACAAATCTATGTCATTCTCCCAGGGAAACTCGCTTCACTTCCATTCCCCGACAATGACGCCATTTTTTTATCACTCCAAGAAATCACTCCCTGACTTTATAAGGGTGTAATTTTGGTAACATTAAAAGATCAATAATGTGGAGGAAAAGATGATCAGATTGGATGACATTATAAACTCAAATCCATTTAGAAATACATCAGTCATTTGAAAGACCAAGGATTTCAACTATCCAACTTAGGAGGTTTAAATAAATGTGTGGAAATGTGGAGAAGACCTATTATACCAATAGAAATACCTATACAATAGTATATGTGAATGGCCAATAGTGATAGGTAAAATACTCATTACACTAGCAAAAACATATTAAAGATTGCATATAATATCTGGTCAGATCTAATAGGTAAATACTTGCAGCTTTAGCTTATGAATGCACCAACACGATAACATCTATCTGGCATTAAAACAAACATCAAAAGAAAAGTATAAAGTCTAATATACCAACGAAGATATGGGATGACAACCTTCTGTCATTGAGTATACATAAACTTAGAAAGAAAAAGAGATGAAAAACTAAGAAAACATAGTGAAAGAAGCTCGATGTCAAGATATATTAATGGACATCTCTAAAGGATGAAAAATACAATCTTTCAAGAAAAGAACCACAATCCCCAGACTGTCCCCCCCTCATGGTGATATACAGAATCACATGCTTTATATCCTTTACAAATTAGTTCAGGATCCTACAAAATTGGATCTTACATCCCTTTAATAGAGCAAAATCAAATAATATGATATATAGAATCTAATCAAGTCATCTTCTGCAAAATTTGATAGATCCAACAAGTCTTCATAAGATGATGTATCAAGTCGAAATGCCACTTGGTCAAAAAGACATTTTTAGCCAAAAATAGGAAGCATACTTGTTTTTTTCCTCCTCCTTGATGCCTCAAAAACTAGAATATAAAGGTGATTTGGATGCCTTTAATTATTATCTTGGAATAGAAACCCCCTTTGTGCCATTTGGAACAATAAAACAAAGATCTGTGAAAAAATAAGCTCGATCTTCTAGTCTCTGCTCTTTATTCAGCTTACGTTCCTGAAACAGAATAGGATGAGCTGACAAAAGTCCAGGGATTCGACAACTAACAGTACCTTTGTGAACCCTGATAAGCTGCTGAAAATTCTGGAAATATTCCTCTCAAATATTCACCTATATATCTCACATAAAAACATATTTTGGAAAACTGAGAGAGGTTTTTGAATATTGGTTTGTTCTGAGGAAAAAAATCTCTCATTTATTTGAGATTCATTTTCATTTTCCCGAGATATTCATTTCAAAAACATGTGTCAAACATGGAAATTCTAAGATCCGAAAATTAGGGCTTAGAGATGAATTTGATTCTCCCAATCTATGACACCTGTAGGAATATTGAGAGAGGTTATTGTTCTTTGACATGTTAGTAACAAAAACCTCCACTTGTTTCTCAAAATGATTCGCTAGTTGCTCAGAATCATCATTTGAAAATGATGACTCAACACAATAAAACCAAACTCTTCTGCACTTTCGGCAGCTCATTTGCCCTTGAAAATCTGATTTAGCTGCCTAAAGCCCTAACTTTCGATAGCTCACAACACTGTAAAATTACCATTTAACTTCAAAAAGCTAAAATTTACTTTTGGTCTATTTTATGAGGTGAAATCCTCATTTTATTGAATTGATATGATTATAAGCCTTTCTCAAAGACTTCATGACTTTCAAACCTAAAAATAAATCTTCTACCTAAAGCTCCTCTTATCAAATAATTTGGAAATAATTTTCAAGTCATTTTTTATCGCTAACAGTTAGGACACATTGTGTGCAATCAAGAGTTGTTGGTAGATCCTTCCAAGATTGCTATCATTGTTGATCTACCACCTCCTACTTCAGTAAGGCAGTTGCGCACTGCAATGGGACACATTGGATATTATAAAAAGTTTATTAAAGGTTACACACAAATAAAATCACCTAAGGAGAAGCTATTAAAGATGGATAGTAAGTTTCAATGGACAGAAGAATGCTAACAAATCTTTGACACACTAAAGTAGAAAATGGTCACTACGCCTATCATGGTGTTTCCAGATTGGAGTAAGGAGTTCAATGTTCATGTCGATGCTTCATCCATTGCATTAGGAGAAGTCTTGGCATAGCCAGGTGCAAGAGATATTGACCACCCTATAGCCTTTTCTAGCAGGAATCTTTCTACATATGAAAGGAATTATACTACCACTGAAAGAGAAGGCTTAGCTATGGTATATGCACTGTAGAAGTTTAGACACTACTTGCTGGGAGGACATTTTAGGATGTTCATTGATCATTCTACATTAAATTACTTAGTCAACAAGCCAGTGTTGGGGGGAAGAATATGTTGATGGCTACTATTATTTCAGGAGTATGACTTTGAGATCATGGTCAAGCTAGGAAGAATGAATAAAGTACCTGATCACTTATCTAGGTTGGAATATGGCGAGGAACCTACTAGTCTGGATGATACCCTACAAGATGCACAACTGTTGGCCATCAGAAAAGTCGATGATCACTTCCCAAAAATAGTCCAGTTCCTCTCCACAGGAATGGCACCTCTCGAGTATACAATTATTCAGAAGAAACAGTTGGTAGTCTGCGCTGCAAATTTTCAACTTATAGTTGGAGAATTATATAATATGGGACCAGATGAGATCTTAAGATGTGTTATGGAGTCTGAAAGACCATTGATCCTCGCAGAAGCACATGAAGGCATCGTAGGAGACCATTATGAAAGGAAAGCAAAAACACAGAAGGTTCTCAGGGCTGGCCTCTGGTGGCCTACTTTACACAAGGATGCTAAGGAATACTACAGAGCCTGCGATGTATGCCAAAGGATAGGGAAGCCTTCTAGAAGGGATGAGATTCCTTTAGCACCTCAATTAACCTTACAAGAATTTGAGAAATGGGATATTGACTTTGTGGAACCGATCAAACCACCAGGAAATCACACAGAAGCTCAATACATCATCACTGCTATAGAGTATTTGACCATATGGGCAGAATCAAGAGAATTTAAGGACTATAGTGCAACTACAGTTGCACGATTCATCTTTGAGGATATCATAAATAGATTTGGATGCCCGAAGATCCTTATGAGTGATCAAGGCACACACTTCATCAAAAAAACTATTGAAACATTGACTCAGGAATTTGAAATTCACCATCATAAGAGCAGTCCATACCACCCACAGGAAAATGGTAAAGTCAAAGATTTCAATAAGATCTTGGAGACAATGCTGACTAAGATTTGTAGTATCAACATAGATGATTGGGATCTGATAATTTCAGTAGTGCTATGGGATTATAGAAATACTTGCAAAAATCATACCACGCAGACTCCCTTTAAGTTACTATATGGCTTGGAAGCAATGGTACCTATGGAATACTTGGTTCCTAGTTTAAGAATTGCAGCATTTACAGTTATGGATGACACCAATGCTATTCAAGGCAGGCTCGCACAGTTGATGGAACTGGAGGAAGACAGGTTCATTGTAGGATTTCATCAGCAGGTACAAAAAGAACAAGAAAAGGCTTACATGACAGACATATCAAGAAGAAATCATTTAAACAAGGAGATTTGGTACTTTTGTATGAAAACAAGTTCGTGAAGCATCCAGGGAAGTTCAGGACACATTGGCTTGGGCCATTCAAGTTTTTATATGTTACAGAAGGTGGAGCTATGCAGTTGAATACTCTTAATGGAGAATGGAAGGATGGTTTAGTAAATGTGAGACGGTTGAAGCTATATTGTGACAACCAACTATCGTACAGCTCTTAGTAAAAGAAAAGGAAGAAGGGTCTAGGTACCAGGTGCAATTGAAACTAGGTACCGGACATAAAAAAGACAGTCTGCACAAGATAGGGAGGGATAGAGTAGAAAGCACATGCTACACCTGCTTAGCCTATAGTCAAAGTAATATAGGAGGTTCAACCCTGCAGTGACTCAGGATGAGTCACATGTGAGTGTTGGGGGCCTGTTGGCCCTGGGTTATGTATCAAGGAATAAAGAAAAGATTAAAGAAGATGAAATACAAAGTAGGAAGTGAGCGGAAGGCACACAAACCGAGGAAGGGTTGAAGTGGTTAAAGAAGCATAAAAGAAGGAGCGAAGTAAGGGAAAGCAAGTTGTTGAAAGAGAAGATCTAGGAAGACAAAGAAACAAGGAAGATGAATCGTGGAAGAAGAAGCATAAAATAAGACACTAATAGGTGATTTGGAGCACCTCGCAGAGAAGAAGGAAGGACAGATTGGTGAAGTCCTAAAAAGGCGAATTAGGTGGAACTAGGGTTTTGACACCTAGACTTCGGTCTAGGGTTGTCTAAGAGTCATGGAATGTATAAATAGAGGTCCAGAAGAGTTGAGAGGGTTGTTGTTGTTGGTAATATCAATATCGAGAGATAGAAGTACTTTGTGGTAGAGAAATCTTGTATTCTGTATCTTCAGCTATGGGCGAAGATAAACCCTTCAGTTGGGTGCGCATGGAGGGGAAATAAAGAGGAAGAGAGAGAAGGATCTGTAGCTAAGTGCACAGATAGATTTTACCTATTATATCGATAAACATAGTTATGTGGACGTAGCCCTAGGGAGAGGGTGAACCACGTAAATATTGTTGTTCTTGTGGTTAGTGTTGTGTTATTTTCTATCTGTTATATTGTTATGAATTTTTATTGTTCCTATTGAAGATAAGGAGATACAACTAACTTTGCAAAGCTAGACATAATAAGGTTAAGAATATCTATGTTATCTTGCATTGCTATTTTGGAATCATCTTCCACTTCCTCTGGTTGTAGACACCTGTGTCCTGCAACCCCCATATTACTACTTTGGGTAAGACTTCATCTTCTTCGCAGGTTTTTCCGAAAGGAACAGTAGTTAGGGTTTGTTGGTGTGTTGTTAGAGTTGAACCCTGAGTCTGTCCCTGTGCCAACAATCTCCATTACAAAATTGAGCAAATTGTAATACAATTTATACAACTTTCTTCTCTCCAAGATTCCTCCTAAGGAATCTCTAACACGCTTCTCCTTTTCTATCTCTCTACTTTCAACCTTATATGTTATGCTCCCCATGGGTACCAAATTCAACCATAGGTAGCTTACATAAGTCGATCATAATTATATTTACATGTATTCACATGTCCTTGAACCAGTTGTTATAACTCTAAGCTGATGTTTAGTACTTGATGCACACTCCACCTTGTTTCATTCAGTCATCCATCGCAATCGATACTTGGAAGGGTGTTTTATCCAGTCACTAGCTTCACATTATGGGGTGGTACTAAAGAATTTTACAGTGTGAGTTGGTTCCAAACTTGGTAGTACACTGAAGGGTCTAATGGAATATACAGAGTGCAATATGGATATGGAGGGTACACCAACAGGCAGGAACAAAGAAGTGGAAGTGATGGTTAATGGTTGATGATGTATTGGAGACAACCTTTAGGTAAAGGATTATGATGGGGATGGATAGGAATATTGATACAACCAGGTATATGTTTACCATGAGTTATGGTCATTTTGCGAAGCAACTGCCATGGTATCCTATACCTGGGTCAAACACCTTTAACGCCTATTTTTTCCGCCCAATATGGACATGTTCCTTCTAGCGAACTAATTAATCTCCCATATCCTTGTACTATCACATTCCCTTGGAATTTTTGGCATCATCGATTTCTCGCCTCAAGATTTGCTCATTTTCATTTGGTCCTCCCACTTTTGTTGGAGACTCCCCCTTTCTATGTTTGGGGCATCCTAGTTTTTCAACGTTGATGCAGCATGATTATTCTTGAATGGTGGCACCATCCACATACAGGTGTAGTATTTTGACCTCTGAGTTATCCACCTAAATCCTTCCCAAGTTTCCCCTATAGTGGCATAGTCTAAACGTTCTACATTTAATTGTCATTTTTCACTGAAATATGGTCATCTAAATCTAGGTGAAATCACAATTTTATGTTGTTTAACTTGCATTTATGAATGCATAAATGGATTAAGTGTCCTAAAAAACTCTTGGGGCACTCAGATTATATTGACTTAACCACTCAACGGACTACTTATAATGTCATGGACTAGTGTACCTTAATTATACAAAGGGGTAACTCTGGGACATGGAAGTATCGGTCAGGAGTGGCCATAAATATAGGAATTCACTGGTCACATTAAATAACATCTAACTTCAAATTATCTCATAACCTATATGGTGGCACAACTGATCTGAGTCAGGTACTATCCAACCTTCCCATACCATGCAAACTTTTAATTTGCACTATGTTCATCCAATATTAATCCTTGTACTTTCCAATATTTCTTGTCCACTCATGTTTAATTGACATCTCAAGACAACATGGGCATAATAAGTTGGATATTCTTATTTCCCACTAGCTAGCATAATTGACATCTTGAGACAAAACGGGTATAATAATCTCACGATGGATATTTTTAACCCCCATAACTAGCATAATAAAGGCCCAAGGTGTCGAACGCACCCATGAGAAGAATAATTTTCTAACATGGATTTTCCACGTAGGTGCCAAGTTGCTAGTCCACAGGGAAATAATGGATCATGATGGTGATGTAAGTGTGCCAGCATTGGCGGTCTTTCCCAAATATAGGTGGTTTAGCAAATACAGTGGGTTGCGGAAAAGGTTGTTTATTGCAAATCGTCGAATATGAGTCAAAACTATGACAAATAAAGGACTGCGTCGTAAGTTCGATAAGCGTCTGAGAACCAAGGAAAAAATATAACTAAATTTTGAGAATTAGTGAGTGATGTCCGACGATAAGGTTGATTTTCTCTGTAACGTTCGAAATCCCCCGCTGGACTTCAACACCATATGTAGTAGTGTTTTATTTTTGAATATTATTTTCAAGGGGAGAAAATTGTACATGTATGATTATGTTTTGTCCATTGTGTCTTTTGTAGGTTTTTCAATATTGATCCCAATGTTGTTAAGTAGGTCGACTAAAACAAAGTAAGTTGATGCTTGCACCAAAAGACTATCTTGAGACTCCACTAATTTGTTGTGGAAAATCAATTAGTTTTTTAGGTAGATTTTATACATCAAATGATGAAAAACTTTGAATATAAGTATAAAGGAATCCTATAAGATTGAAACTATTAATATCTTTGGAAAAGTGCATTCTATATGTGCTTATTAGTCGTCTTGTTTCCTTGTAATTTGTGGGCCTTTCTTGGAATGTTCACAACATTTGAAAGTAGGCATAGGGGAGGTTGCTCCATTTGTGATTCAACAACTGTTCTATTCATGTGTAGTGTAGTGTACATGAGACATGACATAGAATGTTCTCTTGTAATGATGCAAATAGTATTAGAATGACACTAATTGGCACGATTACTAGGATCAAAGGTGCCTATGACTACACTTTATTATGTTGAATCCCTACGGTTTTGATAGAACAAGGGACCACTCTTAACAAAAGTAGCCAAAGTATAAGTCAAAAATGTGTACTAAGAAATAAGAACATGAGGGACAAGAATCCTATAGTCCTGCAGATCAATGCTACTAAAATGACAAACACATGGAAACGTATGTTCTTGATCCAAGCATAAAATGCAAAAAAAAATAGAGATATCAAGAGAAATCAATGAGAGCATCGAACCTCAGATGATAGAAACTAGAAACTATGTCTCTATTTATGCCTAGATACGTACATATCAAAACTCCTTGCAACAAAACCAATAATAATATATCTACTAATAAATAACAAATGTACAAAAATACAATAATCCTCTGAATGTCTCATCAATTCTACCATACCAAGCATGTAGTAGGCCTCCCAACTGATTGCATCTGCACATCTTTTAAAAAATCGATGGTTATCATTCTAACATTTTGAATATTTACTGAAAGAGCCATCTGGAAACATGGGCAAGTACCTAAGGAAGAATTAGAATTGCACATAACCTTCTACACCTATACTAAAAAAAAGGTTCGTAATTGAGATTAAATAATAAGTAACAATAAAACTGTAAAGATATTCGTCTTTTTTTTCCATTAATTTCAAACTCAAATATAATGCTTTAGAAGGAGATTTAGGGATAATTTTAATTAGGATTCATTGCTATAGAATTTAGAGCAATTTTGGGGAAGTGTCTTAGTGGATGGAATAGGGCTCTGCCATGCAAACAATATAGGTTCAAACCCCATTGGTGAGTATAAAATCATTTGTGTGTGTGAGAGAGGGCGTTCGACCTATCAGAGTTGGTTTCCCTCCATCATCAAAGAGACTTAACTCATATTTTATAGATGAATTGGTTTAAGTGGGGATGTTAATAGGATACTTCATCCTTTTTCATTAATGTGAAATGAAATCCCGCCATAGGGATATGTAGCTACAATGATAGTTTTTTAGTATAGGTATCACATAGATAAGAACCATAATCCAGAGAGAAGCCACAAGGCATCATAATAAAATTGATGGAAAGGTTAACATTAAAGTTATGTAGGATGTTGTCACCTCAAAACCAGTGTCTAAATTGGAAAAGATTTTGGTGTGAGACTTTACCAAATTAATTATTTTTGGAAAATGATTCATAACCTAGGCTTGGAAATTATCTAAATATCCTATCAACTAATTTGAAAAATCACATATAAATACTAATTTTAGTTGAGTTTAAATCTAATGTGGTAATAAATCTCAAAGTCTTTTAGAGTTTGTCAAGTATGGTTTCAAAAACAGTGAGAAATAAAAAATAAACAACAAGAATTTTCATGGAACAATGAAAATGGCAAGGCAACCTAAATAAGCATCACATCGACAATATCAACAAAATAATTTGTTGAATAATTGAGAGCTATCGTAGTAGATATCAATTTTTTGTCAAAAGAATTGTTACAATTTTGAACTTTGCACCTATGCTTTCTATTTTTCTTTGGAATTTGTCGCATCGATTATTTATGTCGAGGTATTATTGTGAATTTAATTTCATCTAAAGGTTCTAGATAACATGCTCACATAATCTACATAGAACCCCATCATGGATTTATAAATCTTGTTCAAAGTCTAGATCCCCATTGTTTCCCTTGTTTGTTGATTCTAAGTGCTTCATGGCTCCTCTACTTGGAATTTTGAACCTATTCTTTGGGGAATTGGGACTTCTCGAGGGGAGCTTCCTCCTTCTTTGGTCTCAAGAGTAGGTATATGAAATCTATAAATCTATTGGTATTTAATTCTTCATTCATATATTTTAGTTTGTGCTCTTTTATTACAGAAGACACAAAAAATATCATTATAAAGAAGATAAAAAAAATTAAAACTAAAAACAACAAGTCCATCATTATATTCATGTTTGAATTTGTGTATTTGAAAATGAGAGTTCAAAGGATGCCTTTTGACTTTCCCAAATTCAAGCATTATAAGGTGTGTTGAATTGAAGCCACAACAAGCAATATATTTCAGATTTAGAAGGGATTCAAGGAGGAATATCAATTGAAAATTGACTTCAAAGGAGTCCAACAAAGGAACTAGAGTAATTTAACAAATCTATCATTGTCTATATTTAGTTGTTTCCTCAAAGTGTCTGCATGAACATTTTGTTTATCTTCACATATTTTTGGGTGGAGTATCCTCTAACTACTCATGGTTATACTAGGAATAAGGTTCTATGAAGTTGTTGAGAACAATGATGTTTCTCTTCATATTTTATATCTACTTTCCTTGTAAACTTTGTAACTCGATATATGGGCATATATTATAGAATTTTATGAAAGTTACCACCAAACTAGGGATACTTATAGTGGTTCAAATTCCAAAATCCACTACTTAACAAAAAATATTTATATATAAAATTTTAAGAAATATACCCACCCAAAATCTCCAACAATATATAGTATGATAGGGTTTTTTAGAAAAATTACCTTCCAACTATAGATTTTTAATATTTTCCAACCACTTATATCACTAATATTAGAGTGTTTTCATAAAGTTATCCCTTCTTTTTCTAAAGATATATCTACCCCTCATTGAGCTCTTAATTAGAGTTGAATAAGCACTCAATCACATAGAATAAGAGGTTATCCACATAATTTGAATCAAATTTATATATCATTAAACTAATAGATGTATTTGTTATTAGATGTCCTTAGAAGAATTTACACCTAAATAGACATATATAGTTTCCTAATGTATCACATTGGCAAGAATCTTGACCCTTGGACTATCCTTTGGAGAGAGTTGTCACAGATATATTTGTTGTTGTCTTCCAAAAATATAGAATCAAACTGCATGTGGAAAATGATTCTAAATGATGAAACATGTCTTAAACAAAGCGTTGTATAGTCAATATGAAAGAAAACATGTTTGGAAAAAAGTGAAACATAATCATCAAGAGGTGAAAGTAAAATTTGTAAGAACTCTTTGAAATAATAGAAGTAGCTATCTTCGATTTTAAATTATCAAAAGTTGAGGTAGCTACCAATGTACATTTGTCAATCAATACAAAAAATTATGAAAAAAAAAAGTTTCTCAACATGCATAAGTCATTTCACAACTTCTTGAACAACTCCTCACATCGTAACTACTCATTGTACATGGCCCCATCCCCTCTTTCAAAAAGAGGCATGTATCCAATGGCACTGTTAAAATCAATATTAAAATTCTCATCAAGTGAAAAATTGTTGTTGACTTTTCAAAAGATGATAAATATTAATTTTTTTAAAGATATTAGGTATGGAGCATGATCAAACTACTTGGGATCAACCTTATTTTTAATCCAACATATAGGAAACACGTGCTATATCATCACTAACTTCCTTCAACTTGTTGCTCTTAAGAATTTGTAACAAGATAAATATGTAGTTGTGATTAGATGTGAGCAGAAGTGAGGGAAATATGTCAATTATTACCAGTGTTAAGACAACTCCCATTGCCTATAATTTTTAAATTTAGCATACAAATTTTCAAGTAAAAAAAAAAAATTAAAAAAGAAATGGTCTAATAGAGAATCACATCATTTAAATAATAATCATTTTTATAATAAAATTGATTTTTCCACAACTTCTGGAAAGATCTACTAAAAATAGAAACTAGAATTGTCTCTTCATTATTTTCTACCTCTGCAGCCAAGTTTGGGGGCTATGGGCATTAGGCCTTTCAAATTCTACCCTTAGTTTGCATTTTCTAAGCCTTTAACAAAGTCTATGCCTTTTTTTTTCTTAGCCTTCTTGTAATCTTTAGTCAACTTTATTATTTCTTTAATTTCCCCTGGAGCAACTTCATGAGTAAGAGTTGAGTTTTCTCTTTTCTCTTTTTTCTAAATTACTTTTGAAAAATCACCAACTATTGAACCACAATAGGCCTTTCTTGTTGTGAACCTCCTACTCTTTACTTGCTCAATCTCTTTGTTAATACTCTAATTTATTGTCTTCATAAGCATGACTCAATTTCCCCTAGAGCACCTTCATGGAGCAGCTCTAACTTTAGTTTTCTCTTACATTTTTTTCCTGAATAACTTCAAAAAAATCACCAATCACCAACTATACAATAAGACTTTGATGTTGTGAACATCCTACTCTTTACTTGCTTAACATTTTTGTTAATACTCTGATTTATTTACCTTCACATACATGAATTTTTTCTCAATAATTGACAAATACTAACATTCAAAAACAAATACATGTGAGATTGTGTCTTCCACTATATATAAAGCTATGCACATATACATCATATAAAACTTTTTTGTATGCACTCCATATAATACATGCCAATCATCAAAGCCAGTTTTATATCATACCTAAGCTCTTAAAATGGGAATGGGATTCTCAGCCACCAATAATGATTATGTTTTCATACAAAAAAAAATGCTCAAAAATCTAAAGATGATCTCAACAACCATATATACTATAAATTGTTTTGCAAATTTGTCAAGACTCTACCCTGCATTCATGATACTTTAGTTTAAAATGAGAAGCAAACTTAGTATTCGATAGATTTCTTGTAGCTATTATTTAAATTAAAAACAGAATTTAACCCAATCTCTTTATTTAACTCTTGAGCCCCAACACACCCTCCTCTCTATTGAACTCTTGAGCCTCAACAGACCCTACTTCAAACACCCATAATATGGTAAAAGTTTAAATCAACGTTGCATTATAAAATATAATGAACGAAAAAGAATAAATAGGAACATGATAAAACATGAATTGAACCCTCTTATTTTGGCAAAATATGTGTTTGGGATTTCCCTAGAAAAAGCATAACGCGTGTATAAAAACGGACCAACGGACAAAAAGCATGAACGGAAACTCCAAAAAAACCAAAATATAAGTTTGGGATTTTCTTGGGAAAAAACATGAATGGACTAAAAAAACAAAATATGTGTTTGGGATTTCCCTTGGAAAAAGCATGAATTGACTAAAACACGTGTATAGAAAACGGAGCAACGGACCAAAAAGCATCAATGGAAATTTGAAAAAACGAGAATTGAAACTGAATTAAAAAACAAGAATTAAAACTTAAAAAAAACATCAATGGAAACTTTAAAAAAACAAGAATTGAAACTAAAAAAAGCATCAACTCTAATGGACGGATGGTTCGAGAGAGGGAGGTAGAGGCGAGAAACTATATAGCCGTTGAAAGAGATAGTTGAATACCTATATATCAAATCGTAACCATGTTTCTACATTTCCTCCTCCTCTATGTATAGTCTGGACTGGTATGCATGTGTGCTTGCTTGGAGTCTGTGTGTGGTCTAAGTCGTCTGATTCGGTCATGAGTCGAGTGGTCTATCTGTGTGTGGTCTGAGTCGTCTAATTTGGTCTGAGTCTGTGTGTGGTCTGAGTCGGTCATGTCTGTGTGTGATAGAGGAGGATTGGATTGGAGGCAATTAGATTGAGCAAACATCTTCATGAGAAGGGCTGGCTCGTTATCGTCCTAATTAGATTTGCCGAGGGTGCCGAATGTGGAGTTGGAGCTGCCTGAGCGTCCTCCGTTTACAGGACAAGAACCGTCGAGGGTGCAGAATGTGGAGTTCCAGGGAAGAATTTAATCTGCAGAACCAGCGGCGAGCCCATACTGCCAATTTTTGAATCCGCTAGAATAGAGCAGGTTTCGGCTACAATCTCGGAAGCAAGTTCCATAGAAGAATTTAATCTGCAGAACCCAAAAGCTATATCATCTTCGGGTAAGCAGAAACAGATTATTGCAGAGATGGATGGAGAAAGAGCATTAATGCCCGATGGCTTCTCGACTCCCGTCGGATCCCATCGGCCTTGTTCACCAAATGGCTCGCAATCATCTTCGTCTTCAAGATCTTCCGTGACTCGCCTTCGTTCACCAAATGGCTCGGAGTCATCTTCAAGATATCCCGTGACAAACCTTCGTTCACCTACGAGGATCGCAAGCAGAGACAGAGAGAGGCCTTCCCATCCGATCATCCAGCTGAACGCGAGGACGGTTTTTGGCTCAGGAGATCAATGATCTCTCTTTTTAATTCCAGTATTTCTTCTCATCTCTACTCTTCTTTGAGAAGCAATTTCATTTTTGTTTTTTTTGTTACATTGAAAATTTTTCAGCAATACACCACACCAGAAATGCATAAAGAAAGGAAAGAAAGAGGTTGTTGATGTTGCATCTATTTAAATCCTACTTCATCGAAGAAATGAAATCGCTACTACAAATTCCAACTCCAGGTATATATAGATGGCTCTGCTTCTCTCCTTTTCATTATTTTAAACCTGATCTGTTAACCATTTTTATTAGATTTCTCCTTCTCATTACTTTAAACCAGATGTGATTTATGGCTCTGACTTTTTCCTTCTCATTAATTTAAACCCTATGTAACCCACCTGGGGACTTGAGCAGTCTTATACCTATACGTACGGAAAGCGGATTAATGAGAGGCCCTCCTCTCAACCAACCCTCCCTTATCGATCCTGGTAATTAGGCTCCGGCGCTAGTGTGACTCCGAGTGTTCCGAAATCGCCCACTGTTTAGATCTCGCGAGCCCTCGCCCTTCTTTTAGTTGATCCGACTAGCTTGCTTTTTCGCCTCCTAAACCCCTATTGCGCTTTTGGCCTAGCTCGTTTGGGTGATAATCCAACCAATGTGGGGGCTCTTTCGGGTGGGCCTGCGAGGATCTAGATAAGGGTGGCTCCACCAATGCTTTCTTCTCTGATCAAACAGAAATAGTGGAGTGAATATCTCCTACAGGCAGGTTGGACCTATCCCTCCAGGTGGGAAATTATTCAATATCTGGGGAACCAAATTAATCATTTAAAGGGTCAAGGTTCCAACGACTCACTTAACTACTTTCTTTTAAAGACTTCCTTGGGCCTACCTTGCTTATGGTAGTCCCAGATACTCTGTCTTAAAGATGACCTGACCCTCCCTATGGTGAGGTTTCGTTCTAAATCCCTCTATTCTAAAATGGGGCCCTACCAGAGATGCACCGCTTTAGCATAAATCGGAACAATCATTCTCTTACTGACGAGCTCCTGAGTTTAATAGATCTCTAACCGTGAGGACTATCCGGGGTAGGTGGGGAAGGAAAGAAGGATGGCTATGGTTTTCTCTGATGAATTAGAGATGTATCCTCCTTCATCTTGCCCCTATCAACCACCTTGTTTTCTAGATTTAAATTCCCATTACTTGCTTTAATACGCCTCTGTATGCATGGCTTTTGTTCTAGCTTAACCTTTTTAACCCTAATGCCAATACTAAGATCACTAGCTGCGTGACTTTTCATAACCCTATTTATGGGTTTATTCCGCATTGTATTATGCCCTGTTTATGCAGTTTATTCTCAGTTATATATAACAATCAATTTTGTATATTCATTTTAAAATCTAATTAGGTTTATTGTGCTATGTATTATACCTTATTTATTCTCAGTTATATATAACAATTAATTGTGTATATTTATTTTAAAATTTATATATAATTTAGTACCCATTTATTTATATATAATAGTTTTAAAATTTATATATAATTCAATAACTATTTATTTATATATAATAGTTTTAATAATTCGACTCTTTTTTATTAGCTGAACTTAATGTCTTTGATTGCTAATTTAAATTCCGAGCTCTCAACAACATGTTAATGGAATTTATTAGTTCAAACCCATCAATGTTATTTATGAGTTCAAATCCATCAATGAAACGAGCTTCATCATTTGAAACCCGCCTCCTTTCATATAATTTGACTCTCTTTTATTAGGTGAACTTTGAAACCCTCGTTTGTCTTTTAAACCGTTCAAACCCATTAATCGAATTTATTAGTTCAGTTCAAAATCCATCAATGGAATTTATGGTTCAAATCCATCAATGAAACCGGCCTCCTTTCATATCCGTGACGCCTGCTCCCCTCCCTCTATCTAGAGAAACTAACTGCTGTTGCACCCATAATCTATCCTAAACTTAGGAAAATAAATACAATACATATTGGTTTGGTTGGTAAGTATTTTAATAGCCTTTTCATCTACTCTTTCTTATAGAGATCCTTCTCAAGAAATACATACATAAAAAAATATAGATATCCTTCCTTTTACCTTTCGCCTTTTCTTGATGGGCTCAAGTAGTGGTGGATTAGTGTTATGGAGTTATGTCTTCTCCTTATGCACTTCTCTTCCTGGCTAATTACCGAAATGAAATAGTTTTTGACGTGAAAGAAACACTTCTATAAATGCGCTATGGAGTTATGTTTTCTCTTTATGCTATCCCTAATTACCGAAATGATATAGTTTTTGACGTTAGCCAACGTTAGCGTGGTCACCATATAGTGAGACAGATAGCTCCTGCCTGGCAAGGACTTACCAAGCCCTGGAAATTCTTTTGGGGTATATAGTAAGGGGGGCCTGAATAAGACTTGAAATAGACTCTGAATTGACGTACGAAGTCTAAAGACCATCGGATCTTTGGGTTATCCTTCCTTACATGTTCATTGTTTTTTTGTTTCTTACTAGATTAAACTGATATATATATTAAATTTTTAAACCGAATTTTGCTTCTTAACAAAATATAGTGATTTACATATTAAATGTTAGCCTCAACTTTTATGCTTCCTCCA
>SNQJ01S0061077.1:0-16304 GCA_010110895.2 Picea sitchensis | reverse complement strand
GCCCTTACTAAACTTTAAACGCTTGTTCCTCCTTTAACGCGCCCTTCCAGTGGGTGTAACTGACGGGATACCCCAAGATTAGTAACCGTTGTCTTGCTGTAATAGAACCTTCTGGACATCGAAGTCAGCGAAACTTTAGAGACGAGGATGTCACGCTATTCATTGACAGGATTAGTAATTGGTTACATATGATTTTATCATTTCTAAATTATTAATTATAAGTTGCCAATTTAACAGGATGTGCCAGGATATTCTCAATCGATGCTTTATATTTATGATGTCACCTTTAAAGATTGTCGTTTGAGTTAAGGGTTATTTGAATTGCTGTCACTAATAATAGTGATAGCTGCCCCTTCCCATTATTGCCCCGTAAGCTTTGGCATGTTAAGTGTTAGTATTTTATAGATGGCCCTTTTTATTCTAGAGGTTATACGGTTACTTCTGATTATGATGTAAACTAAATAACTTCCATATATGTCCCCTAAGTCTTGATGTAATTTTACTTGTTGACATCTTTAAATAATGGTGGTCTTGCTCATTGCCATTTGTAATGGGGATAGGTTGTCATTTCCAATTATGGTACTCTTATCTATTGACATTTCAATATGGTTATTTTACGCATTGCCCCTGTTTAAAATATGTGATGATATTGCCAAAGATTGGTATCCTTGATGTTATTTAGTTATGAGGTTACTTGACCCTTTAATGTTGTTATTTTAGAGGTAACCCTTCAATTATCCTTAGATAGGGCACCTTTAAAGTACTGTTAATTAAATAAGAACATTTTGAAGATTGTAATTGCTATATCCTGTCAGTTGTAAATAGGATGGTTATTGATTTTATGGTGTTAGTTTCATTGCTATAGGTGAAGGAAGAAGTTGTGGCATACCGTTGTCCTGGATTATTGTTTATCAAATTCGTATTTGTAATGTATTGTCGAATTGGGAACTTGTGTATTTCTTACCTCATAAACAAGATGACAAGATTTAAGCTGAAATGTATGACCTGTATATTATTTCAAAAGTTAGTGTAATTAGAAGGGAGATGATACGGTTATCGTGTTGTGATGTTAGTGTAGCCTCTTGGCGTGGATAAGACATACTCAGGGGATGCCCGGATTTATATGCATTAAATTACTCGGAGTTAGTAATAACGAATGTTGTGCATTTAATTAATGTTGAATTTTGGTTGTCGTCGGAGTCCTCTTATCATGCGCCATCCGTAAGGGGCGTATTTGTTTTTCTCTTTTACATTGTTTTTGTTGTATTCCGTTAGTTGCTTGGTGTGTTGTGTTGGGCGGGAGGTAGACACCTCCATGTTCCTCAGAACAGTCGCCAGCCCTTAGACCTTAAATGGTTAAAAGCAATGGGAACCTGGGCTTGAGCGTTGATTATGTGTCTTGGAGGTCCTAACCTTGCAGGGTAGGACGGGCAGGAGGTCAGTCGTATCTAGCAGTCATTTTTACTTGTCGTGTGATCATCATTTATGCATGTGGTTACGTGTCGTGCGTTCTGGTCATATTCTTATGTTCGTCTTGGTTGCGTCGTATTCGTCGTCGGGTGGCGACGCAGAGCGAATAGGTTGTTGGTGTTCCTTGTACATACGCTCACACACCCTTCAGAAAAAAAAAAAAAAAAACAAGTTGCACCTGTCACTAGTTTAGTTGTCGTAACGAGGCGGTTCGTTACGTGAAGGCCCAATCTCAGCGTTTTGGATTGTTTGCGTGTGGATTGATAGCTTTATTGAAAAACCACATGGTTCACCATGGACAACGATTATTCTTAAGGTTTTCCTTATCATGGATAGAAAATTTTTATATTCCTACATTTGTTGATATGTCGGCACTCATTCTTATGATAGGGTTGCTATTTTTATATCTACCTGCAATTATATACACATGCCTACGTTTCTTTCATTTACACAACGAAATTTTTTTGGTGTTTTCTTGATGGATGGGCAGTGGATCGGAATGCAAATTTCAGTTTTTATTTCACTTCGATTTACCCTTTTTATGGTTTATCGTTGCCATCATTTCAACCCCGACTTTCCACACTCTCAGCAACACTTCTTCTCTGCATTTTTATATCTTGAATGATTTTCAATGCCGGATTTATTGCTTTGCGTTTTTATATCCCGATTGCGTTTTCATGGTTGGATATATTACTCTGGTGATTTTCCATTATTAAGACTACAATCATTGCATGTTAAGACTGCGATTCAACCACCTATTATGACTGCAATTTTCCAATTGTTACCTGGCAATTTTGGCCACTGGTTATGACTGCGATTTACCCATTTATTAACCTAGCGATTTTTCCATTTAATCATTGTCTCTTCATGTATTTAATAACTTGGCGATTTTTCCATTATCTCAGCGTCTTCATGTCTATATTAACCTGGTGATTTTTCCATTTAATCACTGCATCTTCATGTCTTTAATAACCTGGCGATTTTTCCATTATTTCGACGTCTTCATGTCTTTATTAACCTAGAAATTTTGTCATTTAATCACTGTGTCTTCTTGTCTTTAATAACCTGGTGATTTTTAAAACTCATCACTTTGGCCAAGTGGTTAAGTCGTGTTCCTACTAAGTACATGGGGTTTCCCCGCTAGAGTTCAAATCTCTCAGGTGACATGTATTCCTATCATGCTTGTATGCAGCACTGATAATTTCTATATTCTAACCTTAAAAATATCAAAATTCCTTAATGGCTAAGAAACACAACCACTTGGTCTGAGGCCCTGCCCTCCCTTCCTTTGCATGCATGCCCCCCTCTCCTGGAGAGGCCTCAGTGCCCCCTGATCCCTCTCCTTCCGACTCTTCCAAAGATGCGGTAGCCTTCGCATCCCTCGTTGCCTCACTTCCCAAGACGAGTAAACAAACCCCTCCAAATTTTGTGAAAAAGCTGGATGAGATCCCTTCGGTATAGGTCCAAGGAACCTCAAGAACTCTCACCCTCAAATTTGTTGAACAGGCACTCATAGGACAATTCACGGGCATTTGGCCATCACCATGGGTTATGGTGATCTAGATCGACAAGAACTGGAAACCCCATCTGAAAGGTAACCTCTCGCATTTCCTCTACAGAAGAGGCTTCTTTGCTTCTCGACTAAAGAAGTTGAACAGTGGAAACAACCCAAAAAGAAAATGCAGCAGAGGCATGACGCGAACACTAAAGCCACCGCCATGCCCCCCCTGCCTAATACCACGCCTGATCCTGCTCCTTCCGGACAGATCCCAATCCAAGATCCTCCTAGAGAGGAGTCGCCCCCCCTACACCCATCCCCCTAAGTCACCGAACCCACCCTCCGCTCAGCCTTCTCCCTCTCATCAGGCCTCTCATCCTTAGGAGGATGATTTAGATCAAAGCTCAGAAGAAAACTCAGAGTCAGATTCACTCGCCTCCCCCATCAAAAAAGTGGGTAGAAAGACAAACTTGCATAAAAGAGAAGCTTCAGCAAAGAAGGAAATCAAACTTGGGAAACAATCAACCTTGGACCAGCATACCAGGAAAGAAACAAGACAGACCAGGAACTAGAGCAGACCCAACCCCCATAAATGGAGAAACCATAAACCTACTAAATGATAAAAGTGATCTCCTGGAATTGTAGAGGACTAGGGAGTTGACACAAGCTCTCGCTAATACACGATCTTATTAAAGCAGAAAATCTTCAAGTCCTCCTACTCCAAGAGACAAAAAGGAAGGATATTGAAATCCTTCAAGACAGTTGTTACATTTGGCGATCATGCAAAGGTGCAACACTCAGTGCAAGAGGAGCCTCGGGGGGAATCTGCACCCTTTGGAATCCTAATTTCTTCTCTCTACAATCCAGGCAGTCCACAACACACTGGATTAAAACTTCACTCCTGCATCTACCAACAGGTCAGACTCTGAACTTCATCAATGTTTATATGCCCTATTTAGACCAGGAAAAAATTGAATGCTGGTCCTCCCTCCAAAGCTTAAAAGATACTCTTGACCCCAAAGATCTCATAATAGTTGGAGACCTCAACACTAGTCTCCATCATAAGGAATAAAAGGGGGGATATCTAGTACAAGACCCCTCTCGTGAGAATCTCGAGGATCTAATATCCTCCTTTAACCTTCTAGATGTAAATCCCTCTAACGGTCGCTTCACTTGGTCAAACAGAAGACTCGGACCAAGGCACATCACTTCTCATCTAGATCAATTTCTCCTAAGCAGTTCCTTCCTAGAAGATTCCTTTATACCTTGCTCTTGTATTCTACCCTGGACTGTTTTTGATCACAAACCTAACACCCTCACCCTTCCCCCCCCGACAACCCTGGACCCATCGTCTTCTGATTCAACCCCCTGTGGATTTCAGCGCCCTGTTTTTTTTACATCGTCTCAGATGCCTGGGACTGTTGGATTCAAGGCTCTCCAAACTACATTTGGGAGCATAAATTAAAAAGAGTCAAGATGACCCTAAAGCACTGGTTGAAGAGGAATAGAGAAAAATAACAAGAAGCAAAGGACAGGATAACCAAGGAAATGGAAGAAAACAAAATAGAGCTGGAAGAGGTACCTATCACCCATCCACTTCTCCTCAAAGAGAAACAAAACTTCATGGAATATAAAAAAATCCTCCATGAGGAAGAGGAAACTTGGAGGCTTAAATCAAGAAGCCTATGGTTAACTTCAGGAGACATAAATACAAAATTCTTTCAAAGACAAACTAAAGCTAGGCTCTAGAGGAAAAAAATGAAATAAATCACAAAAGAAGATGGCACAAAAATAGACGACTTCCATAAAATTCAAGCAGAAGCCAAACTCCACTTTGAAAGACTTCTAACTGAATATGACATTGTAGATATCAACATCCAAGAGAATATATTGATCAACAACCCGAGCATTGTTAATCAAGAGGATAACAACAAGATCAATCAGAAAGTTACAGAAAACGAGCTTCATGAGGCCTTGTTCTAGCTTCATCCAGACAAAGTTCCAGGAGCAGATGGTTTCAGTGCACATTTTTACCAAAAATGTTGGCATATAATAAAAAGAGATCTCTCGAGGATGATACAATATGTTCAGAAATTCACAAAGTTGGGGGGTAATACAAATTCCACCTTTTTGGCTCTTATCCCTAAGAATTTGAACCCTTCCTCCTTCTCCAGATTTAGACCCATCTCCCTCTACAATGTTTCTTATAAGCTCATAACTAAAATCATAGCCAATAGAATCAAACCTCTCCTTCATAAACTCATCTCCCCAAACCAAAGTGGCTTCGTGGAAAAAAAGACAAATGATCGACAACATTATACTGGTGCAAGAAGCAATCCACTTTAGGAGGGATAGAGGAGACCAAGAAATGATTATTAAAATTTATATGGACAATACCTTTGACAGGGTAAGGCACTCCTTTTTTCTTGCAGTTTTGAAGAAATTTGGTTTTAGCCCTGGCTTCACAGCTTGGGTCTCAGCTTGTATCTCCTCTCTGTGGATAACCCCTCTCATCAATGGATGCCTGACAAGATTATTCAAAAGCTCCAGAGGGCTAAGACAAGGTTTTCTTCTATCCCCCCTCCTTTATATAATCATGGCCAAAACTATGGGAAGACAACTGGAAAAAGACCGAACCTCCAAAGTCATTCCAGGCATCAAAATAGCTCAAGGGGTGAAGAGAATAAACCACTCCCAATTTTCTAATGACACTCTCCTCATTGGAGGATCCTCCATTGTCATGGCCAAGAGATTCAAAATTGCCCTGGAAAACTTCACTCAAGCCTCGGGATCTCTCATAAACAGTTCCAAATCAAATGTTTACACTTGGAACACGCCTATAAGAACTTCTCACCTAATAACAAATGTATTCCACTTTCCTCTTATTGAAAAATGGAAAACCTTCAGATATCTCGGCATCCCTATTTGTCTCAATCCTCTCCCAAACTCAGCCTGGACTCAAACTCTTGAAAAGCTCAAAAACAAATTGGACCACTGGGGAGCCTTTTGGCTCAACTTAGCAGGACGTATAGTGTTGATAAATTCTGTCCTTTCTGCTCTCCCCATCTTCCAATTCTCCTCTCTACTTGCTCCACAAACTATCAAGTCTTCAATTTCCATCCTTCTACAGTGTTTTCTCCGGGAAGGGGGAAAAACAGATAAGAAAAAATTCCACCTAATAAAATGGGACATAGTAAAGAAACCCAAGGAAAATGGAAGTTTGGGCATCAAGGATCCAACGCTTACCAACATAGAAATGGGGGCAAAAATTCTATGGAAACTTGTTTTGGGAAGGAACGACTGGTGGAAGCAAGTTTTAAAAAGAAAATATCTAGTTGGGGACATACTCAGGTGTTTAGATCAACGTCGCTCTCTAAATAGAGGATCCCCAATAGGGAAGCTCCTCTTTGCTTCCATCCCTCTCATTCAAATCCAACTCACCTAGATACCTGGAAATGGATGAAACATTCTCATGGGAGCAGATAGTATCATGGGAAAGCAACCTCTCTGGCACCATATGCATCTAAGACTGATCATAAATTGGCTTGATATGCAAGGAAAGAAGCATATATCAGACATTTCCTCCTGGAACACAGATACTGGAGACTGGATAGGATGGAACTTGCCAAACATTCCAAGGAATCTCCAAGATGCAGCGCATCATATACAAACTCTGCTAAAAGGATGTGCCCCCATACATATCACCTTAAAAGACCATCGATGTTGGGGAAATGGAAATTACTCTGTCAAGCAAGGGTACTCGCAACTCCTCTCCCAAACGACCATCCTCCCAAAAGATAAAATGTGGAATTCTCTTTGGACCAACGATAGTCCAACCAAAGTAAATTCCTTTTGCTAGATTCTAGCCCATGGTAAACTGCTAACATGAGAAAATCTACTGAAAATAAATATGTATGGGCCCTTCAGATGTGAACTATGTGGAAAGGCATCAGAAACATCTCAACACGTCTTCCTTCTTTTCCTGTTCACTATCATGGTGTGGAAAAAAAATCTTCAAAGACTCCATCTGAGAATCAGATGGCTGGTCTAGCCCAGAGAACTCTTTTCATATTGGGCCTCCCGATATCAGGGCACCTTCAGAAACCCTCTCTTCAAAGCCCTGTTCAAAGCCTTACCCAAGTTCATTTGCTGGAAAATATGGCTCGCCAGAAATCGAATCATCTTCTCCAACCTTCGCTCCCCCCTTGATCTAGTAGCCAAAAAAGTTGTAGGCCTCCTTGCAGAAGTTTTTATTTCCAAATTCAAATCTTTTCCTTTCACCCCCACCTCAACTATCGAATCGGATTGGATCAGCTCCTTTTTCCTCCCCCCTTCCCCCACTTCTCCTCTTCCTCCTCCTTCTAAATCCACCTGGCAGCTTCATGAAGATATTGATTACCTTTGTTGGTGCAACAAGCAATAGAACCACATCCTTTATTTCGATGGAGCCTCAAAAGGAAACCCCGGGGTGGCAGGAGAGGGAGGGGTGATCATCTGCCCATGATGAAACCAAGTGCTATCTTTCCATTGGAATCTGGGCATCGCAACAAATAATCAAGTTGAAGCCTATTCTCTATATCAAGGGCTTCATCTCACCAAAAGTAGGAACATACACTCCCTTGCAGTGATTGGGGACTCCAAGATAATCATAGGGCATGCTTGCAATGGGTCCCACCCCCCAAATTTACACTTAAAAGCCATTCTTCAAAGAATTGCGGTAATGATCAAGCTCTTCCACAATATCCCTCTTTTTCATGTCCTCAGATGGAACAATCATCTGGCGGGAACTCAAGCGAACTTGGCAATTGGTCTCGAGCAAGGCTCGCTAGTTTTCAATGAAATTTCTCTCTTCACGCCAATCCCATGACTCTAACACATGACAAATAGCTCCTCATCCCACTCAACACACTGGCTGGGCCATAGTGGCGTTTAGGATCTGGACCATTCGCCCTTTCGTCCATAGTGCATCTCCCACTCATCCTCCCTCTCACCTCAGTACGTGGCCTAGCATGCCACCTCCACTTACCTCCTCCACACAGCCCCCCCACCTCCACCTGCCCCCTCCACATGTCCCTTCCACACACCCCCCCCACCTTACATCTAGACTCCTTGCCACATGCTCCTCCCCAGTCCGTGACCTGCAGCCTCCTTTATTTCCCTCCCCAAGATTGGGAAGTCTCTTTGGTGTACCTTGGACAACTCTGGGGTGTGGGAGAGAAAACTGGAGCGAGGCGAACATACTCATGATGACATCCAGAATGTACAGGGCATTAATTCCAGGCGAGGTGAAGGATCCCAGCATCAAAAGTGATCATGGCTTGAATGTGTGGCAAATCCTGGGAAAATGGTTAAGTTCCTTGAATCAAATGAAGAGGAGGGAGAATATCAGAGCAGGAGCAGTCCACTTGTTTGGAAATATCATTCCTGCAAAGAACAAAGATGAGACTACTCCTCATAAGCACACTGGTATTTGGTTTCTTCAATTGGGGAAAGCAGGGAATTCAACCAAGATGAACAGGCAACCACCAAAAATGGTTCCAGTGGAGGAGCAAGAAGATTTGGTAAAAACTATCCAGAATATTCAATTACATCTTAGGGATCTCTCTACCCAGGTTCTCTCGATCATAGAAATTACCATCCAGCATAGGAGCAAGCAACAACTAAATAAGGACGAGTGTGAAGCACTCGGACAACAGATAGAGGTTCTCAAATTTGCGGTCGGGCCGACATCACCCAATCTCTCCATGGACACCTACATATTAGATGAGGCCTCCTCTCCAGGACCACGCGCTCAATTGGACCTCAACCTCCAGCCTCCAACAACGACAGACTCCACCACACCGGACCAGAACATAATGTAAATGTATGTAGTGTTTTTTCATGCTGTTATTAGGCACTTTCTGCATGTTTTTTACCATCATTACATAAATAGGCTTTAGTGTTCTAGTTAGCGCCACCCCTGATCTCCATTTCCTTCTTGGAGAATTCAGGTGGGAGCATTTTGATTTCTACAATTTTTTTAACCAAAACTATATTCTATGCCTACGTTTTTTCGCGGATTTTTAATATATATTTTACCCAGTTTCTGTAAAAAAAAAAAAAAAATTGGTGATTTTCCCATTATCAATGCATATTCATGTCTTTATTAACCTGGCGATTTTCCATTAATATCTGTGATTAATCTCTGCCACTAATATTTATTAATGTCTATGAATTTTGCCAATTATCTCTGCATCTTCATGGCGATTTTTGTCTGGAGGTGGCAACAAATTATCTCTGCATCTTCATGTCTTTTTTCCAGCCTTGTCATTTGACCACTCTGCCCTTTGCCTATACTTGATTGTGATTTAATTTCTCTTTAAACGTTTGGACGCATAGTTGGATTCAACGATTTTTCTTGTAATGTATAGCTTGATTTTTATGGCTTGGTAAAGTGATTGGTGTAATGTGATATTACTATATAGAGTTATCTTGTATTATTGCACAGATGCACAACAATCTCCTGCTAACTTAGCATTATTACAGCGTGTATTATTGTTATCATTGTTAACTTAGCATGTATTATTGGGTTATGTTATCCTTATGACAACGATAACATGGCAATTTGTTTCTGGACAACGTTCTTCTGTTATTAATTAGCATTAATAATTATTGTTGTTGAATAGCGTCAAATGGATTTTATTTGTAACCACATAACAACATAAAATGGTGGTAAAGATAGCATTGAAGTGGCATTAATTATAGACATTGATCACATTCAGGATTGGCCCTTCTAGACAACAATGTCGATTATTTTTTAAGCAGTGTGGAGCACCTTTAAAATGTTAAGTATATCACTTATTTTAATGGATAGTTTATAATTGTTGATAAGCATATTTGATTTGGTTAAGTGCCCTTCTTAGTGCACATTATGAGAACATTTATGACTTTAGTAGCTTGGTAACAGTTCGACCTTTGCACTTAGACATCTGGCTTAACAGTTATTGGACGGGTTGTTGTCAGAGTCAGGTATTAGCTTGAGCTTTTCCTTTTGATTGTAGTCATCTTGAGTCTTGTTGACCTGTTGCTTGGGGTATGGGTGTAGCCTTATTGTTAGTGTTCGGCTCCTAGCATGTCGGAGTTATCTAGAGTCCTTGGTCCAAAAAGGATGTGTCGCGCCAAGGTTATAGTCGTGTGTATCACCTGGGGATAACATGATTCTTGATGAGGGGATCATTGCGCCTTAAGAAATAGAGGCAAAGGATAAATTGGATGAGGTCTGTGCTTTCTATGTGGGTGTTGTTGATCGATGTGAGTTTTTGTTAGCGCTTAGGTTGTAACGCCTTCATGCATTTGGTTTGCACGCGTTGAGGTTATATTCATTGGTCGTCAAGGCCATTGTGTCAGGAGGGGGATGTTGTTCCTTAGCTTGTAGGCATGGTCTTGTTTGCGTCAGGTGGCTAGTCGTTCCTCCTTGTTGTTTTACGCATGTTTCACCCAGTTTCTCTTGTGCCGGTGCGCAGCATCGTAGTTGTCTGCTGCATGTTCAACGGGCATGGTTTCCCCTATCATATGTGTTTTTTAGCTGTAATCGCTGTTGTTGTCCTGTTAAAAAAAAAATGCACTTTTTGCTTCGCTTATA
The DNA here is from genome assembly GCA_010110895.2 of Picea sitchensis. Lineage (NCBI taxonomy): Eukaryota > Viridiplantae > Streptophyta > Pinopsida > Pinales > Pinaceae > Picea > Picea sitchensis. The sequence continues at coordinate 5,715 of SNQJ01S0061077.1, read as the reverse complement.
GTTGTAAGGATGGGGTCGTTACATATGGTATCAAAGCAGGGTTCAAATCGCGACTTGGGATCACTATGAATTTCATTGATATGATATTGATTATAATGTTACTAATTAAGTTGACTTGTATTCGTGCAGGTAATCATGGTTAGAGGACACCGCGGAGGCAGACGACGGGGTGCTACGGGAGGAGGTGTGACGCCTCCAACAACATCCACGCCTGAGGGGTCTAACCCTGAGGGAGACGAACAAGTTGTCGAGCAGGAGAATATAGCAATGGGTGATGTGGTTGGGCTAATGAGGTATTTTCAGCGGATGTATGAGGCACTTTTCAGCCATTTGGACAGAGAGGATTCCAAGGCGCCAACACCCCCTAAGGGTCCACCGCGCGCTCCGGTTGGTACTGGTAGCGTTCACCATGAACTCGATAAGGTCAAATTTCTCGAGTTATTTTGTGCCTCGGACAACACAAACGCTGAGGTATGGTTGGAGAATATGGAAATGTGATTTGCACTTCGCGACTATACCTCCAACATGAAGGTTCGCATGGTGTTATTTCAATTGAAGGGGAGCGCTCTTCTATGGTGGAAGACTCTCTTGTCACAGTTGAACATGGCCGTTGAATACATGTCATGGGAATTGTTCGAGGAACGGTTCTGAGAGAGGAACCTTTCATAGGAATTCATTGAGTGTCATCTCAATGAGTTCAATGCCTTACGACAAGGTGGTCGTACGGTGCCTGAGTACGAGGCTCATTTTATGGAGTTGCTTCGGTATGCTCCACATATTAATACTGTGAAACTTAAGGTCAACAGGTTCGTGTTTGGCTTTAATGGCAGCATACGCGAAAAGGTTAGGATTTTGATGCCTCAGACCTTGCATGATGTCTTCCAGAAGGCCCTCATAGCAGAGGAGGAGCTTGTTAGTGGGGGTCAGAGTAGGACTCCAGTGAGACTGGAAGGGAAGGTGTCATCTGGTGCACAACAACATTAGACACCAGCTAGAAATACGTCAGGATATCATGGCTTCCAAAGGGGATTCAGTTTCACTACACCTCGGCGACCAATGCCTCAACAGTGGACACCTTATCAGGGACCACAACATCAACAACAATGTCGACCACAACAACAACAGTTTAGGCATGTTCAGTAGAACAGACTAGGATTCTAGGCTGGTGGGCCATGATATTCTACTTCAGGTACTAAGAGTACTGGACCGAAGAAGGGGTGTTGGACATGTGGGGAGCCACACTACCAATGCGACTTCCTAGTAGAAAGGACTAGAGCATCTAGACCAGCCGAACCCACTACCGTGGGAGATTTGGGCAAGGGCCATCGGATTCATGTAGCAGTGAACAACCGCCAGGTAGAGCACCAGTCGACTGTTCTCGAGACGTCAGGTTCCATCGCTGACCAAACCCTTATCATTTTGATAGATCTCAGTGATACTAAGAATTTCATTTCTCGTGCAGCGCTAAAAAGGATTAAGGTAAAGGAAGTCGAACAAGATGAGTTTATCTTTGTAGAGATGGCTTCAGGAGCTAAATAGAAGGTTGGAGGGAAGGTTACGGACTGTACCCTTAACCTGGGAGAGTTTGTCACCAACGCCAACCTGTACATCACGATATTAGGATATTATGACGCCGTGATCAGTATGGACTGGTTAGAATCACATGAGGCGATACTCAACTGTAAGATGAAACGATTGAGCTTGGTTGATGACAAGGGACAAAGGCACATGATTGTAGGTCGCAACCAAGCAGTTTCCCTAAGGTTCATCTCTTCCTTGTAGCTACAGAAGAGCATGCGCAAAGGGTGTAAGCTTTATGTGATCCTTGCATTAAATGAAAGGGGAGTAACGAAAGGTCTAGAACACCTTCTGGTGGTGGGATGGTTTTCAGACGTCTTTCTAGAGGAGTTACCTGGAATGTCGTCGGAGAGGGAATTGGAGTTTACCATAGACCTGAAACCGGGGACTGAACTGATAGAAAGAATGCCTTATCGGATGTCGATCCCGGAGTTACAAGAGTTGAGAATGCAACTGAAGGAGTTGTTGGACCTGGGACATATACGTCAAAATGTGTCACCATGGGGTGCGCCTGTTATTTTCATACAAAAGAAGGATGGGTCATGGAGGCTCTGCATTGACTACCGTCAATTGAATGAAGAAACGATCAAGAATCAATATCCATTTTCGAGGATTGATGATATGTTCGATCGGATGAAGTGTGCAATAATGTTCTCAAAGATCGATTTGTGATCAGGGTATCACCAATTATAGATCAAGGAGGATGAAGTCCCTAAGACTGCCTTTAAGACGAGGTTTGGGCATTATGAGTTTAAGGTTTTACCGTTTGGACTGACAAATGCCCCAGGGGTATTTATGAGTTTGATGAATGGGGTGTTCCGCGAGTACTTGGAAAAGTTCGTCCAAGTATTCATAGAAAATATTTTGATTTAATCTCGGACGACGAAGGAGCATGAAGAACACCTACGCTTGGTACTACAGTGTCTAGGAGAGCACAAATTGTATGGGAAGTTGTCCAAATACTCGTTTTATCAATCAAAGATTCACTACTTAGGGCATGTCATCTCTGACAAAGGTATCTTTATAGATCCAACAAAGGTCGAGGATATTATGGAATTGCTTGTGTCGACGAATGTCCTGGAAGTGCGTAGCTTCATGGGTTTAGAAAGATACTATCGATGGTTCATCGAGGGATTTTCTAAGATAGCAAATTCGATCACAGAGTTGCAGAAGAAGAACAATAAGTTTGTTTAGATTGAGAAATGCATAGAACCTTTTCAGAGGCTCAAAGAGATATTGACAATGGCATCGATACTAAAGGTCCCTGACATGGATGCAGACTTCTTGGTATGCACTGACGCATCCAAGGAAGGCTTAGGCGGAGTCCTGATGGAAGACGGTCGAATGATCGCTTACATATTGAGGAAACTAAGAAGGCATGAGGAGAAATATGTGACACATGATTTGGAGTTGTTAGCCATTGTATATGCCTTGAAGGTTTGGAGACACTACCTTATTGGACGAAAATTTGAACTAAAGATGGACCACTGTGGACTGCAACATATCTTTACGCCAAGTGACCTGAATGCGCGACAATGAAGTTGGTCGGAATTGATTAGCGAGTATGACTTCAAGATTACTTACATAAAAGGAACAGTGAACCGAGTGGCAGATGCATTGAGTCGGAGACGCATATTTTCGGTGTTGCCTCTTGATACGAATCTACATGAAAAGATTCTAACTTTACAGTGCGACGATGATTGGTACAAAGAGGTCGAGGATTTTATCGGACAAAACACAATGATGGTACCAATATTTGAAGGATTTACGTTTGACGACGATGGATTATTGAGGTTTAGAAATTGGATTTACATACCACCAAATGACGATTTGAGGAGTTTGATCCTAAACAAGGCTCACAGAGCAGTGTACATGGCCCACCCAGGAGTCACGAAGATGAGGGCGGACCTTAAACAATTATTCTTCTAGAAGGGAATGAAGGCAGACATAGTTAACTATGTGTCCTGATGTTTAGAATGTCAGCAGGTAAAGGCTGAACAAAGACATCCAACAGGATTACTAGAACCACATGCTATTCTGGAATTGAAATGGGAGGTTATTTCGATGGATTTCATTGTTGGATTTCCACTGACGACAAGAAGACATGAATCAGTTTTTTTGGTAGTTGACACTCTGATGAAGAGTGCTCATTTTATTCCTATGCGTACGATGTATCAGGAACCTGATATAGCTAGAGTTTTCATCAGTGAGATTGGGCGGCTGCATGGCGTGCCTAAAAGGATTATATCTGATCGAGGATCAATGTTTACTGGACGATTTTGGACTAGTTTCCAAGAGGCCTTGGGAACCCAACTTAACTTTAGTACTACATATCACCCAAAGACTAACATACATACCGAACGAACAAACTAGACCTTGGAAGACATGTTGCGCATGTATGTGATGGACCAACAGAAGTGTTGGGAAGAATGTTTTCCACTGGTAGAATTCGCTTATAACAACAATTACCAAAGAACCATTAAGATGGCGCTTTTCAATTTCCTTTATGGGTGACCATGTCGGATGCCTTTGAGTGGGGATCAGCTTGAGGATAGGATCCTGGTGGGACCAGAAGCGGTCCAAGAAATGGAAGAGCAAATGAAAACAATAAGACAAAGGATCAAAGAAGCGCAGGATCGGTAGAAGAGTTATGTCGATACGCACCGTGTCGACTGTAGTTACGAAGTTGGCGATTGAGTCTTCTTGTGGGTAAAACCACATAAGAGTTCGATCAATTTTGGAAAGGGAGCTAAACTCTCTCCTAGTTTCATGGGACCTTTTGAGATTGTGGAGAAGAAGGGGCCTGTGGCCTATCAACTAGCCTTGCCTGATTCTTTAAGGCGTATGCACGATGTTTTTCACGTATCTGTTTTGAGACATTATATTAGTGATCCTACACATGTTATTGACATGAGTTCCTTGCAGGTATTGGATGAGGGGGAACTCATGTTTGAGCCGATCCACATCTTGGATCATCGCATTCGACAACTATGACGTTGAATAGTAGAACAGGTCAAGGTCCAGTGGGACAACTATAGTCCACACTCGACGACCTGGGAGGACGCACATGATATGCGCCAACAATTTCCATTTGTTTTTGATAGATAGACTTATGATACCGTGATACACATTATTTCAACAGTTATATACTGTGAAACTTCGGGACAAAGTTTAGACCAAGAGGGGGTGTATGTAACATCCTGCTCTTATGCGCACTGAGCGAACTTATTCTTTGAGGACACTTTCTTGCAAGTGATCCAGATTATTATACTATTGGGCATTTGATTATGATTATGAGGCATTATGAATTGATGACATGTTATTTTTTTGAATTGACATAGACAGGTTCTATTGACTCAGTTTTCCTAAGTGTGTAGGATTTTGGACCTCAAGGATGCAGAGGCCTCGATGAAACCCCTTGGGCTCTGAACCGAGTTAGTGAGTGGCCAATTGGGGTTTGATTGTTGTATATATGACCTATGTGCATCTGATTAGATATTATGATTATGGATTTTATTCTGACATGATTCATTGATGATGCAGGCTGACGACAACTTGTCGACCAGACTCACATGTGGAGTAGAGGGGTCACGCACGATAACCAAAGACATTGAGGGAGAGGTGTGGACAATAGCCCTGCCACTGCCTACTAGCACTCCCGCCATGGCTTGAACTATAGGTTAACGATTACCTAGTTCGAGAAGACCCACGATGTCATGAGGGTCGATTGTGACATTCATTCACGATGATTCTAAGGGGCATGCAATAAGGCATGGGCCTTATTCCTTAGAGGCCCTTAGTCTCCCACAAGATCACTTGACGGAGTATTGACTCTAGGGGTTTTTTATGTCTACCAAGTCAGTCAAGAGGTGAGTGGCACCCTTGGAGCACACAGTGTGTCCTGAAGGGCACGTCGCGCAAGAAAAACAGAAAGAGGCGAGTGGCACCCTTGGAGCACGTAGTGCGTCCTGAAGGGAACGTCGCGTAAGGGAAACAGAATGAGGCGAGTGGAACCCTTGGAGCACCTAGTGTGTCCTGAAGGGCACGTCACGTTGTTAAATAATAAATGAATAAACCTAGATGGCCTTAGAACGAATAGTGTTATGAGAAATATTTAAAACAATTTCTCTAATAAAA
>SNQJ01S0061076.1:32836-47840 GCA_010110895.2 Picea sitchensis | reverse complement strand
CCCCTTTTCCCACCTTCCAGCCCCTAATTCCTTTCCCACTATATGATTGCTCAGTCCCCCTTCACTCATTCATCGTGGTCGGTCTGCACATGGAGGTGTTTATGTTTTATTAATTGTTCTGCGTGATTACATATACAACAACAGGCTCTTGGCCTTCAACACTTAGGCTCCCTGGCCTAACAACACATAAGCCTCCAGCTTATAAAAACTTGGCTCACCAGCCTATAAAACATAATTACAATTCCTTTCCAAACATGGTTTACAACGGGGCTCGGCATTGGGGACACTACAACAGAGCCAACTTCAGGTGGGAGAAGTACATTCCTCACTAAGAGGGAGTGTTGATGTTAGTGGTAGCATCAGACAGGTACTTCCACATTGGCTTGTGTCTAGCATGTTGAAATCATCCAAGTCCTTCAATCCTTGAGTTTACTTTAGGTAAAGGAATTATTAAATTAAAGTGATTTTATTAATTAATTATGTAATTAGTTAATTGAGTTATTTAAGAAAAGTGTTAAAATTAATTAGCATGCAATCTTAGCATGTAAATCTCAAGTGGGTGTGAGAAGTAATCTCAATCGCCAATCACTTTAGAGATTAGGTTTAGGTTATAACTCATGATTATAAAAGCAAGGCTAGTGTGATGGAGGAAGACACTTTGATGAGAGCTCAAGGTCAAATCTATGGGGATATTCCAAGACCAAGAGACCTCGGTGAGAGACCAAGGTGGGGACCTTTGGTAAGATGTCGATATCGGGTACCTTGATGAGAGATCAAAGTAGAACCTAGAAAATAAGGAATTTTGCTAGTGTGGAGAGTGTAGAAGAAAAGAAGGACTTTTGCTTACACATGAGGGAAGAGATCGCACTGGTTGGGTGAAGATATTTCATCCAAGTGTTGATGTAGAGAGGGTTGGATCATGGAGAACTGTAGTTCAATATCTCAGATAGGTGGAGAAGGACTTTCATCCAGAGATCAAACATGTCAAGTAGAAGAGAGAGCAAAGGAAACCACAGGTGGGTTTCAACTAATTTAAGCCACAAGAAAGGGGTGTGTCGTATGAAAGTTTATGTATAGTATTTGCGTACATGTACATGGGTTTCAATGGAGATAGTCATGTATGTACATGGGTTCAATAAGGAAAAGGTATGCACACCTTGAAAAGTGTGTCGGTACAGGGTCATACAACAGCACAAGCATTTCCAGGTTTGTCTGCAGTGTATATTCTCTTAGTGGGAAATTTTCCATGTTACAGGAGCCTTGATTTGACCTTAATAAAATAATCTTTGAACTAGTTTTCCCTCCAAGGTTTTTCCAGGGGTTTATACTCGAAAATATTGGTGTCTTGTGTGTGATATTTTTGGTTTCCTATTTTATGCTTCCACTGCATGTTTAGTTTATTAGTATTACTCAATTGTGATTTAATTCAATAAGTGATTTACTTGGAATTAACTGTCAGGTGTTGGGTAGGAGAGATTTCAACATATCAAGGGTTGAATCGAGGAAAATCAACATCACTCACTTGGATTTTTTGGATTGGTCAGTTTGACTTACAAAGGATATTCATTGAGACAATTCAACTCTTCACATTTTTTAATATGTTTTAGGTTTTTGAGGATATTGGCATAGATGTTGATGGGCACCTAAAATGGAATACTTTCAACACCTATTTTTTCCTTTTTTCTTATCATTTTATGTTAATCACTTTCCTTTTTTATACTTCCATTATCCATTTCACCTCATTTATCATTAAGTTATGAACCCTACCCCATATGCCATTATTACATTATTTTTTCATAATTCTCAAGAAGGAACTCATTACTTTCAGTAACTAATATTGTTATATAGGAGAATACAATGTATGCAACACCTCAAAGTGGTTGCATCACCTCTCTAATGCAATTCCAAGTGATACGGTTTTAGGCGCTAACCAAGTTGTTGCAATTTTGGACATGAACAAATCGTTGCAACTCAAGGCTCGTTCATAGTTGTTGCAACTCTAGACAAACCATTGCAACTCTGAGTACATGTTTCGTTGCTACAACTCCAAATATATCTCACCAACACAATGATTTGTTGGAAACTTGGTTTGGAAAATTGGTTGTCATTGATGTCAACCCTTGGAGATTGATTTCAACCCTTGGAGAAGTTTGGAAGCCCTAAAGTTATGGTTGATATTGATGGTGAGTTAGTTGTCATTGATGTCAAAAAAAGTGGTTTATGTCAGTAGAGGTGATGGGTGAATTTGATGAAGTCTACATGAAGGTGCATTTGATGAAGTCTACATAAAGCTCTGGAGTTATGGTTATGGGACTCGAAGTTTCTTGAAGAATATCGACATGAAGGACAATGAAAATGTAGGTAAGACAGTCATAGATGGATAGTCCTTTTAATTCCATTTCCGATGATAAGTGGTACACCACGTGGTTCCTCACGATTAGGGAGATATGGCATTGTGAAGTTTGAAGCCATGAAGAATGGTCAATAAGCCCCTAAGCAGTTACAAGTCAATTAATGAATGGGTCAAGTGGTTGTAACAAGAAAGTCAAGAAGCCCTAAGAATAAGGAAAGAGGTTACCTAGTGTTGGAGCAGGCAATTTTGGGATTTAAACACAGTAAGAAAGGCGGAATGGACCAAAGGAAACATCGCACACCATAAAAGAAGGAATACTAGAACGATAGAAGGGAAAAGGAATCGGTGTATCATAAAAGAAGGAAGATCAGCACAAGGAATGGTTGGATCGAAGACCAATTGCGCGGAAGACAGTTGGAAAGTGGGAAAGTAGAGTCCACTTAGGATTAGGGTTTTGGGGTCATAATGTAAGGGTTTTTATCCATTTTGTAGTATAAATAAAGGATGTGAGAGGCATCTAGGGTGTCAATCTTTGGTATCTTTTTGAGCTATAGATCTTAGGGCTCAGGTGTGACGAGCCTATTTTAGAGAATTTATTTGAGTCTTGAGTCTTTGGTATGTTCAGTTTTGGTTGTATGTATGAGAAGTTAGTGGAGACTTATGGAGTATAACTTAGGGTTAGGTCGCAAGCTATGGAGCTTGGTGCGACATTGGCTAGCCTCACTATTCTTAAAATCCTCTAATGTAATGCGCGCAACGCTATTTTGATGAAGAATAAGAAATAAGAATAAGAAATAAGCATAAGGAATAAGCATAAGATAATGGTGTCTCTATTTATGTTATGTTTGTTTTATGTGATTTATAATGAATGAATGGATAATTGAATGCATCTGTTAGGGTTTATTTGCAGTGTGCACTAGTATAATTATGTAGAATATATTTCATTGAATGGATAAAGTAGTAGATATGATGAATGTTGTGGTGGAATATATGTTAAATAGAGGAAAATTAAAAAGAACATCCCTAAACCCTTCCATGACTACAAACATCTCCATCCTGTAGTCACCCATAATCCATCTCGGGTGAGACTGCATTGTGCACTTTGTGTGTGGTTTAGCCTTCTGGTTTACCAAAAGGGTCGATGGTGAAAAGGGTTTTGTTGTTGAACTAAGGTAGAACCCAGGTCAACCCATACATTCAACAAATGGATGGATAGATCTGTCCTGATAGATGTTAACCTAATTTCTAAGTTGACAGGATTAATGAAAGATGGGTTAAATCCAAAGCAATACCTCAATGACAAAACAAATTAAAAAGATATTGCAAAAGAGGTAAATGAAAAATTTAGCACTGGCAGAGGTAGTATGGGGGTGATTATTAATAAAATTAATGACCCAGCTACCATATTTGCGACAAAATTGATGTCTTGCAAGCTATTGAGGAAATGTCACAAAGAAGAGGCACCTGCAAGGGTGGTCGCAATAGCTGCACAGTGCGCAAAAGGAACAATTCTAAGTTGGGTGTCATATCTGCTCAACCTTTTCTTCGAAGACTGCAAGGATGTGCAGGATGATGGAACGAAGTTCCACTATTCCTGGCTATTAATTTTGATATCCCTAGATGCATGGGAGAAACCAATGTATTCCATGTTTTGTGTAAGAAAAAGAAGGTGTGGTACAGTGAGATATGAAACCCTGCGACATAATGCATATTCCAAGCAAAGGAAATCCAATACAAGTATTTGTGGCATGTATATCCAAGATAAGTAGGAGAATATTGCAAATACATGGAGAATCTCACCTGAAGTTGTGAAGGAGCATGAGGGGATAGCTAGGTTTAAGGCATCTAGAAATAACACATGGATGTAGGCAAAAAGAGACCCTAAGAAGACATGGCTCAAGATTCACTACTGCATTACAATAGAAGAAGTCCAATGGATACTAGCAGAATGGCCATATCAATGGAAGGTGCCAGTACCAGGGAAGAAAAGAACAAAGGGAAAGGAATGGGGAAAAGTTGCTACAATTCACAAATATAGTAGCCCAACTACAAATACTATAAAAGCAGTCGAGCGCAGCAAACCTACAATTACTAGAACAACAACAAAGAACCCAAGGAAGAAGTAAAAGGTACCAAGAGCCTCAGTGCTCAGAACTAACAGCATAGAAATAACCAATGGAGAAGAACAAAATAAATATGACATCATAACTCAAGAGACAAGGACCGGAAGTACACCAGAGGTCACTAAACCTATGCATAAATACAAGAGGAAATCAACCATGCAAATGGGCGAATAGAGGAAGAATAGAGGGAACAAAAGAAGCACATTGAGCTCACAATCACATAATATGACTTGGATTTGGTCGTTAAAAATGTGAAAGATCGAGGAGAGGAAGCACTCTATGTCGCAGAATCTCAACGATAAGAACTCATGATAAAGATTATGGAAGTTAAAAAACTTTTGGGGAGATTACAGATCACTGTCACACATCAGAGAAGCACAACACAACAGGCGCCAATTTACGAAGAGAAGGAGATAATCCAGAAAGAAACAATATCACATTTAACCTTGATAATTTCAAGTCACGACTTTCTCACCAGATTTCTTTTCAGATCGATGTTGTTGTTCATAACCAACACATTCATCGTACCATACTGGATGAGGGAGCTTCCACTTGTTTCATGTCGTTAGCTTGTTGGAAATTGTTGAAATCACCTACACTTAATCAATCCCCTACCATGTTATGAGCATTCGATGGGCAAGGTTTTCGTCCTCATGGACTCTTGCAGTCCTTAGTTGTTCAATTGGGAGGAAAGATTGTCTATGTCTATGTAGAGGTAGTCGATGCTCCTATCAATTACAACTTGTTGTTAGGAAGAAGTTGGTTTTATGGCATGACTTTCTTCGCTTCATCGGTGTTTCGATGTTCACAATTCCCCTATCAAGGTAAAATTTTCACTATCAATCAGTTAGATTATTGTACCCCAGTCGATTCGCTTCGCACTCCACGCAACCGAGCAATATTCCTTTCTTGGGAGATACTAAGATCACTTAAGAAACTATAGGCGTGAATTATTTTTCACTCTTTCCTTGTAAGGTGCCTTCCTACACCACTTCCTCCACCTGCATGGCATGTTTTGGGATCAATAGTCTTCGACTATAAGCATTATCAATTTTATAATCATCTTATCCTTTGGTTGTGCCTAGTCCTTTGTAATATGATACACTAGGTGGCTTACTATGCCACTTAGTCCTACTAAGGCTTCATACAATTCCATACAATCCACATCTCCCTCAGCAGACGACCAACATCTATTGTCATCCAACACTTACTCGTTTCCATATTGGTTCGATTCCCTATCCTCTACTTTCAACTACATCATATGGATTTTTCCATCATCTGAATCCATTATGGAAGTGCCAAGTATCGAAAGAAGGAACAGGATGATAACCATCATCGTTCATATTTTATCCATAGTCTAGATGAAATCGAGAAAAACATACACTCTATCTTTCCTGACGGTGTTATCAATTCTCCCCAATATCCCATACTTACCTAGGACACTACTTTTGACACCTCGCAACATATTTCCACGATCAATATGATCTCGACTATGGCGTATCAATTTTATGAATCATCTTATCCTTTGGTTGTGCCTAGTCCTTTGTAATATGATACACTAGGTGACACTATGCCACTTAGTCCTACTAAGGCTTCATACAATGCCATCCAATCCGCCTCTCCCTCACTGGACGACCAACATCTGTTGGCATCCAACACTTACTCGTTTCCATATTGGTTCGATTCCCTATCCTCTACTTTCGATTACATCCTACGGATTTTTCCATCATACGAATCCATTATGGAAATTCTTAGTATCGAAGAGGAACCTTGGGATGATAACCATCATCGTTCATATTTTCTTCCTAGTCTAGATGAAATTGAGAAAGATATACACCCTATCTTTCCTGACGGTGTTTTCAATTCTCCCTAATATCCCATACTTACCCAGGACACTACTTTTGAAGGGAATTTGGGAAACATCTCTTCTATGATCACTATCGACATCTCAATCAAAGAAGGTATCGTGGAAAATGTTCATCTCTATGACAATTGTTCGCCTGAGGAAGTGGAAGATTATACTTCTTTATTCAAATAATTTCATGACGTATTGGCTTGAAGTTACGAAGAAATGACAGGGATCGATCTGTCAATCATTGTGCATGAGATAAAAACTTACCCATGTGTTAAACCTGTATGAAAAAACTTCACCCGATTCATCCTAAGAAAACTGTGTCCATAAAGGCAGAAGTTGAAAAACTGTTGAAGACTGGTTTTATTTATCTTGTCCCCTTGAAGGAATGGGTTTCTAACATTGTTTCGGTCATTAATAAACAAGGAACCATTCATGTCTGCGTCGATTATAGGTATCTCAAAAAGGATTTTCCAAAGACAATTACCCTACATCCTTTATTGACCAAATAATCAATAATTGTGTTGGTAGAATTATATTTTCCTTCATGGATGGATTCTCAGGGTATAACCAGATTGATATTCTACCGTTTGATTAGCATAAGACAACCTTCATCTTCCCTTGAGGGACGTTCTCTTATTGGAAGCTACCTTTTGGTCTTAAAAACGCTAGAGCTACTTTCCATGAGCGGACCATGTCGTATGATTTTCACGATATCAAACATATTGTGGAACCTTCCTTGATGATTTACCCGGTGATTCATCTAATCGATTAGACCATATTGGTAATTTACAAACCATTTTTCTTTGATGTTGGTTTTACCATATTCGTTTGAACCCTCACAAATGGATCTTCGATGTCAAATCAGGTCGACTCCTCGTATTCGTCGTCTCCAAATATGGGATTAGGGTGGATCCCTTAAAAGTAAAATATATTCTCGCTTTAACCCCTCCCAACAATATAACCGAACTACAAAGTTTGCAAGGGAAAGAAAACTTTCTTGGTCGTTTCATCTGTAATTACGCAGAAATCACTAAAGGTTTTATGAGATTGTTGCAGAAAGACACTCCTTTCATCTGGGATGACACTGCTCAATGCTCTTTCTATGCTCTTAAGAATTCCTTAACACACACACCTCTCTTACAAACCCCAGATTATGCACAAGACTATATCCTTTGTTTGGTTGCCTCTTCTTCCACTATTTCTATGGTGTTAGTTCAAGAGGATCATAATGGTGACGAACATGTGATCTACTATCTGAGTAAGAGTCTATCTAGTCCTGAGCTCCGATATTTTCCTTTTGAAAAGTTAGATATGGTTGCATTCATTGTCATCCAGAGGTTTCACCACTACATCCTATTATGCACTACCACGGACATTGTGGACTCGAACCCCATGTACCATATCTTAAAACGTCAAGTCCTTGGGGGAAAATATTCCAAATGGTCGTTATTCTTTAATAATTCGATCTCGAGTTTGCCAAATCAAAAGATAAAAAATCATTGGTTTTTGCGGAAATAATCTACGATCTTCCCTATGTCGATGAGAATACTAAGCGTAGTGATTCTCTTCTCAATGAATCTTTGTTCCTCATTAGCACGTCAAACCCTTGGTATGGAGCTATTATTATCTATCTCCAAACCCAACATTTTCAGCCTGATATTTCACATGGCAAACATCATCGTATCCGCCACCATTCTAAACGTTACCTTATCATCAACGACACTTTGTACCATTGTGGTATTGATATTGTCCTATGAAATTGTTTAAACCACAATGAGGCTAAACGAGTATTGAATTATTTTCACCTTGTAGCTTGTGTAGGTCATCTTTATGGAATGGCTACAGCCCATAAAATCTTATGTGCCAGTTATTTTTGGCCCTCCATCTTCAAAGATTGTATCGAGGTCGTCAAACGATGCCCACCCTGTCAAGTTTTTCATAAAAAGGCATGTACCTACCTTGCTGTGCTGCATGTCATTGTTGTCATCGCCCCTTTGCAAATTGGGGCATTGATTTTATGCAATTTAATCTTACCTCAGCCGGGGTGCACGGTTATATCATCATTTCCATTGATTATTTCACTAAATGGGTTAAGGCTATTCGTACATTTCTTAATGATGGTCATACTGCAACCCTCTTTGTTTTTAACCACATCATCACTTGCTTTGGTGTCCCACAAGAAATTTTCAATGACTATGGCTCACATTTCCAGAACCAGATGATGAGTGAGTTTCACTTCAAGTTGGGTTTTCGCCATGAAAACGCATCCCCCTACTATCCTCAAGAAAACAGACAAGTTGAAGCTATCAACAAAGTCCTAAAGACCATGCTCCAATGCATGGTGGGGACAAACAAAACCTCTTTTCACATGCAAATTTTCTCTGCACTCTGGGCCTACCGCACTTAGTGAAAATTGCAACTGGATTCAATCCATTCCAATTGGTATATGGCATAGAAGCGGTGTTACCAATCGAGTGTGAGATCCCTTCGTTAAAACTCACCATGGAAGTCCTGCCTCGTACCTCTGTTGAAGAGGAACGATTCCTGTATTTAACCTAGTTGGACGAAACATGTCACGATGTTGCTCTCATTAAAAGGACATATAAAAAAGGAATGAAAATTCAATATGAAAAATCCATTCAACCTCGTGCTTTTGCAGAAGGAGGCTTAGTCCTAGTTTATGGCCAAGTTCATGATAAGTTGGGGACAGGAAAGTTAGAACATCTATGGAATGGACCTTATATCACAAAACATGTATTACATAGAAGCACCTATGATTTAGTCGACTACGATGGAATATCTTTGGGTGAGCCCCAAAATGGGCTTTACCTCAAGAAGTATTATGCATAGAACATCTGGTATCTATGCTTTGTACACTATTTTATTGTATACTTTTAATTTGGTGTGTCTTTTTTCTTGCGTGTACGAGTGTTGTCTTAGTTTCTTATAATTTGTCTTTTGATTGCATGCGTAGATGACATCTCCCTTTCCCATCTTTGTCAAGTTTGCATATGGCGCTAGTCGACACACCCAGAACATTGCTTTTTCCACTTGGGTCATTTACCACTCTGGTGATTTGGTGATTTCAGGAGGAATTTGCCTAGGATCGGAAGCCAATAACATGGCATAATATCATCTCATCATCATACTCTTAACTGAAGCTTCCTCTCTAGGTATAACTCATCTGATTATTAACCTAGACTCTCAACTCGTGGTTTGACAGCTTAACCATGAATACGTCATTCACAACCCTATCTTACTATGTCTCCACCTAAGAGTTTGTCATATCGAAAGATTGTTTGAATTTATACAATACAGACATATACTGAGAGAACTCAATACCACGTCGAATTCATTAGCTAATTACATATGGGATCAGTATCTTGCACATAGATAAAACATTTGTAAAAAACATGAATCACATGTACACAAAAAAATCACATAAGATAAATTGCAACATCAATAGGCACCACAAAACTCGGATATATATATAGATGCATGATAGCAAAAGTTTGTTTTAAAATACATTATCAAAAGGTACATAATAGGGAAAACATTTTGGGCTTTCATGCCCATGACAACATCATAAAAGATTACAAAATCTTATGAAGATCCTAGTCACCCTCTTGTATCGCGTTGTGCTATGTGAAGCATACTACTACATGGGTCACTCTACGAAGTAAATGGTTCAGAATCTCAGGAAATCCAACTGTGTGTCTCTACAAATGGAGAGGCATGTCTCGCCTCCTGAGAGGTGGGAAACCCATGGTCAAACCTCACAGGTTCCTCTCAACCTCTCGAAGTCCTCCCATCGCAACCTCGTGCTCTATTGCTACATGTGCATCTCCATGACTCCCCAGTGTCAGCATCTATGCCAGATATGATGCGCCTCTGTTTGCATTATGAAACAAAAATATATTTAGATCCCTCATTGTACACATAAGAAAAAAAATATAAAATACAAAAAACAATATGTGACAAGGTTTAGTTTCATACCTAACACATTCCACTGAATACCCTTGGGGAGCACCAAATTTTCACTACCCCAAAAGTCCACTCCGAGATAAGGAAAATCCTCAATAACAACTAGTTGTCTCCTCCAAAAAGAGAAGAAATCAACTATAAATCTAAATGATGAGGGATCATTCCCCAATCTCGAGGATAGACTGGTCCATCTCTCCAACCGTGGCTCAGTCGCAGGACGTGCTATCAACGCAACATGTGGCTGCATCTGGGGAAATCGCTCCAAGAAGAACGAAACTAGAAAAGAGCCATATCCAAACTGCTTTTGTCTAACTATCCTGCACTTCAATATATGTTCCTTAACATTTTGAAGGAACCATGTGCTCCAGTCAAACAACCTGGGCTCTACACATTGTAAAGTATATGACATCTATGATTTGGAAGCTAGATGAACACTAGTACTACCCGCTAATTTGGTGATGGTGAATAGAAGCGACCGAAGTGCCAAGTCCCTTACATCTTTGATCATGATTTAGCCATCTACTAATTGTGATCCTAGTATACAGTGCTCAACAACATATGCCTCAATTGGCTGAGGATTTTCCTTGTGTCCTAACAAGAGGATATGAGCCCCTCTCCTCGAGAGCCCCATTAGAAATTAAACATCATCAAGCTCAATCTCGAGCATGTGTGGCCCAATGTGAAATGTTTGTTTGGCATCATCCCACAAACCGATCAAGTACTCAAGTAATAGTACTTATTTCCTCATGTTCTAGAGTTTAAAATACTTGAGTAGACTGCAATTTCACAAAGTTTCCCTTGCTTGAGGGCTTTGTAAAGAGAAAAATTCATTGAACTCGTGTTTGTGTTCTTTCCACTCTATCATGGCTAAATGACCAGTGAAATATTCAAATACAACCATTTAAACATCTTTAGTCAACTTGTTATGGAAGAAAATTGTGTCTTTTTAGCCCAAAATACAAAAACAAAATAGCTCTGCACCAACGCTCCCTTAAATCTACCCACAGAGCACTAGCACTCCCTAGGCATGTGCACCAGGGCATTGAAATATTGATCGGTGCTCCCCTCATCATTTTAATGTAGCGTCGATATGGTTCGGCACCTAGGGATTCCCAAGGAGCCCATAACACCCAAAATATAAGCTAAAACACAAAATTAAACGATAAAAAATGATTGGAGAAGAAATATGTCCAACCTAGTCCAGATGGAACTGAAAATGGTCTACTGCAAATCCCGTACTCACAGCTCGAAAATCGCCTCCCAGAGGTAGAAAATTCCAAATATGGAAGAATTTGGTAAAAATCAATTGGTAAATGAAATTATTAACCTATTTCACTATTTGATAGGTTTGATTTTTTCTATTTCTCACTAATATAAAGTTTTTTGGGGTTTTTAATATTTTTTGAGGAGTTACTAATGCTTTGGGCCCAGAACTGTCTATATTTATAGGTTTTTAAGCAACATATTTTTGAAAACCTTATGACACTGACGAGCATAATCTTTCTTCTTTCTCGCACTCGAAAAAACATGAGAATGTAACTGAGTAGACTTTTATTACTTTTTCAGACTCGTAAAGGTTACACGAAAAAGGAACCCCCTAGAGTAATATTTAAGCTCTTTTTAGACTCTCTAAATATGAAAAGATCGTCAAGTGATATTTCTTCCTTTCACGCTCGTTAAAAGGTATTTAAAGGGAGTCTCCCGAGTAGCAGTTTATCTCTTTTTCAGACTTTAGATACTAAAATTATGAAAAAGGAAAATCCTGGAGTCGCCTTTAAGTTCTTTTCAGAATCTCTAAACATGAAAAACCATCGAGNTCGTTAAAAGGTATTTAAAGGGAGTCTCCCGAGTAGCAGTTTATCTCTTTTTCAGACTTTAGATACTAAAATTATGAAAAAGGAAAATCCTGGAGTCGCCTTTAAGTTCTTTTCAGAATCTCTAAACATGAAAAACCATCGAGTTTTCCTTCTATGGACTTGCTAAAATCACACACAGAAGGGCCCATATGGGACCGAACCCTTACTTCTTACAGTGCATTAAACAAAGGAAGAGGGACTTACCAAAGGTGAGTTATATCGAGCATGTGTTATCCTCCTCGAGCTCATAAAAATAAAAAGAGTTACTCGTCTATCTGGATGGGGGGGGGGAATTGAAGGAATTAAGTCAAGTTGTCTTTCATAATTTTTCCAAGTCACTCTTGCAGTCGCCCTTGAACATGGCACTTAATTTCACCTAGATTATGAACACTTGGATAATCCACTAAACCTCTGTACTGAACCAATCCTATGAGTCTTTCCACTCCTTTGGCTCATCTGATGAATGTCACAACCTCTGTTGCATTATGTTTTGGTACATGTTACGTTTATGTTTCCAATTCATTTCATGCCTTAGTGTTCAAGGGAAGTGTCTGCCTCGAGAGTCAACAATCACAAATTTCCAGTTTCAATACCCGTGTCATTCGATACTCATTCGATTCACCATCTTACATCTCTTTCCTATGTCACTTTTGTGTCGATAATGGGGGATACATCAATTACCTCATTTGACAATTATTTTCCTGTCGACTTCAACACATCATCCGGGAATTAGACTTAAAAACCAGTTAGTACCTTGGGGCCTTCATGCCTCAATGGCAGGCCTCCTTACCTCTGAAAGTAGGTTTACACCATCGAACTCTGACYAGATGATTCCATGAATGTTTGACTTCATATCATTTATTCACATTCTTTGGATTTTACTAGGGTGCCTTGGGATTCATTGACATCRCTGGTGATTTCCATCGCACTTGTTAATGGTTTACCTCAATGACCGGTAATCAAGTGGTTTATACCTTGTTCGACATGAAAACATCTATTCACATGGCTAGATTAGTACCACATCAAGATTGGGACGAAGACCCTGAGTTAAGCATTCACTCTGTTATTTGCTTTCCCCAAGCTATGAAGGAGATCATTTGAACATGCTGATATATTTTCACATAGATCCACTTTGTATTGGTCCATGGCTTTGTTTTATCGTCTTGTATCTCCACTGTGTATTTCTCGTGGCTACGATTAGTTCATGTCATGGAGGTATATATCCACATTGTATCTTTGGTGGCTATACTCTTGGTCAGTATCATCATGGATCCGCAGTGTATTTATTAGTGGCCATACCTTAAGTTCTTTGTTACTCAAGCATAGGTATTCCTACCTTAGGTGTGAAACACATGATAACATTTGTTTGATGGTTGTTTGCAGCTTCTACTAGGTTCTCTAAATCCATTCCCTTGCTTCGAAAATCTACAAAGAATTTCAGTCATCAGCTTTCGTCTTCTGACTTCACACTTTGGGGGGAAATCTGTTACACAACAAAATTCATCATTTTGATAATGTCACATTCTCATTGTCGCAAGTGTCACACTTTTGTCACAAGTGTTGTAAATGTCACATTTTCATTATGTTTATGTCGCAATGTGAACGACACCATGGAAACACCTTATACATCCTCTAGAACATGTTGGAAGGAGAAACCACATCATTTGAAAAACTAAGAAAAAACAAATCCTTGATAAATGGTTATCTTAATGAACTTTTGGAAGATCAATGCTCCCCTGCTCACATGCAGGGAGTGCTAGCACTTCCTATCCATCTAGCATGGAGCATTGCAATGCTCTATTGCTAGTTTTGAGGGAGCATCGATTGGTCGAGAGAATCATGGGAAGAAATCCCCCTTATCTCTAAAGAAAACTAGAGATGATCCGAGTTGGTTTGGCTCGAATCCAAGCTTTAGGTTTCATCTAAGGGATATTCCACAACTGATGGATTCATATCCTCAAATTATTCCAAATATAACTAAGGTGGTTGAGCCTCTCAAATCCTATTAAAAGAGGCATTCTCATGGTGAAGAGCAGGAGAATAATCAACAAAAATTATTGTCATTTTGATCGTGGATCTTTCGAGCAAGGGGTTGGAAAAGGAGGACTTGGAGAGGTTTATGAAACTACATCTACAGATTGTAAGTTCCTTGTAATGTTCTCATTAATATATGCTTGGCCTATTTCCTTCAAGTTTGTGTATGGTTGCATATACTTGTCTATTATTGATAAACTTACTTTAAACTAATCCTGGTAGAGTAGGAAGTATGTGTTGTCTTTTTTTTCTATTGGATTTCATATATTATTAAGGAGCTTGAACATCAAGTTAAACTTGGATTAACTAAGGACAAGCTTCAGAAAAAGGTACATCATAATTTCTTCCTCTTTTCCCTTTCACTAGTTTAACTACATTTAAAGGAATGTTAGTGTCCAATTGATCCGGATTTATGTAGGAACACAATGAAATACAGAAATACACATAAAAACAGAGATGCAAAGGAAATAAGACTTCATTTCATTAATAAAAAATGACTTAAATATGCTTACAGGCGGAATGAAAATAAACTAGCTAGGCACTGGTAGCTTATCTATGAGAAGAGATGTGGCCGCTACTCGCATCCGTGAGAAGATGATTACAATGAGGCTCTGAAGGCCTTTTTACAATAAATGGGAATGCCAAAATTCCTAGAGATCCAAAAACCTAACCCTAGGAGATGAAGCGCCAAAAGTCATGTGGGCCTCGTTTGGGTAAGTGAGTACATCAACTTCCCGGGGTCGTAACTTTTGCATACGATCTCCGTTTTAGGCGTGTGATAGCTCGTTGGAAAGGTATC
>SNQJ01S0061075.1:62092-84416 GCA_010110895.2 Picea sitchensis | reverse complement strand
CATAGATTTTTTCTCCAAGCATAGTGCCATGATTGGCTCCAAGACCAAATATGTAATATTAAATTTTCCATTATCCCAATCCATCAACAACTTAAAATCTCCAAGAACTTGCAAACACCCAATATTTTTTTCAAGTGCCACTTTCATCAACATCTAGAGGGTGTAGAATTCAACCATGTTATTTACTCCTAGTCCTGCTCCATATTTTAAGGAGAAGAAGTGGTAATGATCTAGAAAGAGTATGACTCCATCCCCACACATTTTTGGAGAGATTTGATAAGATCCATCAAAGAAGTCCCAAGGCTTTGTGAAATCAATATGGGGCTCATGCAATACCCTTTGGGATTTAATATTAATATTAATATCTTTTTTTTTTAAGCAAAAAAGGAAGGACCTGTTATATTATAAATGCAGATTTACAAAGTTCTGTTGGAGTGCCAGCTGTCCCGCCTGGAGAGGAAACCGAGACAGCTGGCCATTCCATGGCACTTGTTTTCAAACAAAAAATACCAGACTGTCGTCCTGCCCGAAGGAAACCAGGACGCATTGTCGCCATTAGATTAACTCTGTTATTTACTTCACTACTGATAGCATTGCTATAGTCTACCTGAGATAGAGCTATGATTTGCAACAAAAGAGAAAAGTTTCTAACTATGAGCATGCATAAAAAACTTTTAACCGATGTTCTCATCGTTGTCACCATTATTTCCTTGTCTGGCTGGAATCGCATAGGCTTGCACGTACATAGGGCATTGTTTCCTTGGGGATGTACTGGAGTAAGCGGCATAGATCATATCAAGGCGTTGTTTGATTCTAATGACCCTGAAAATATGGTCATCCACCATGTTGCGTGTTTCAAAAATTAATTCCAGGTGCTCCAGATGAAGGAATGGTGGCTGGTCCTAGGATTCTCGCTGAGTGGAGGAGAGGTGAGCTAGCCTCTGTGTGTTGATCTCATCCTTGCCTTCCTCAGGAGGTCCACCACTTGTAGTATGGATCTTTTCTTCTGTGCCGACCTAGAGCTCTTCCTCCACGTAGCAGGTTGTGAATTCCTCAGCTGGATTATCTTCCATGAGACCGTGTGTCTTCCTTGGAGTAGGGGGTTCGACATCCTTCCCAAAGTAGCTGGGGGGGTTCCAATTGTCTGGGATAGTGAAGAGGAGATGTTCTAGGTAATCCTGGATGGATTCATCCAAGACAATCTCCTCTACATGTGCCATGGGAGGCGTTCCATTTCTTTTAGACTTCTTGGTTCTCCTTTTGCAAGCTATAGCTAAAGCTTTTTCAAAATTCTTCTACTGCTTCCTGCGTGAATCGAACACATACCACGCCACACCTCTGCACAGTCGTCCCCTTTCTCTTGACATGTATAGAAGCAATATTATGGCCAAAATTCCAGTTGGTAGGGTGTCTCTGTTCCTGCACTCCGAAGGTTCAGCCTTTGGCCTTTCAATCTCCTAATGCATCCCAAATTCTCCAAGGTGGTTGATAAGAATGCAGGCGACAACTCTAGCCATTAAGGCTATGTTTTTAATGCTCTGATCAACCATTGTCTTCACTCACGCGAGGGGCCTTGTCACCTGGTATCGGCTACTTGGGTTCACTCCCATCTTTAATAATGAAGAGATGGGAGCCAGTGGCCACCATTTATGGCATCCCCCAGCTCTTTCCCGCGTGTCCTTCCCTCTCTACGTGGCACCCCATCTGGGGTTTGGAGATCTCTGTTGGCCAAAGCTTAACACTGATCTAAGATATCTATGTCTCCAGAGATTTGTGCTTCCTAGTAGATGTGTTCTTCCTCCTTTGATACTCCTTAATTTGCCAAGCAATCCGCTACTCTGTTTTCATCTCTTTTCACGTGAGAAGGTATGATGCTAAGGTTGGATCTGAGTAGGCTCCCAAATTCCTCTAGCAGTCCTGAGATTCGCCAGCTAGGTGAGATTTTCTACGGGTTTTCCCCATGGAGTATTTTGGTGATTAGTTGGATGACAATTTGTGAGTCCCCCTCCAGGATGAGCTTGTGACTATGTCTAGCAATTTCTATTTGGATACCTTGCAATAGGCCCATTAGCTCCACCACGTTGTTGGTTGTTTCCCCCAAATAGCCCGCTGCTAGACAGAGGATTTCTCCTCTGGAGTTTCTGAGTGTGGCTCCATAGCCAGCTGGTCCCGGATTCCCTTTGGATGCCCCATCGAAATTGATCTTTATGAAATCTGTTGGAGGAGGGGTCTAGATGGTTTGGCTTCTAATATGACGTTTAGGTGCCTTGATCATCAGTTGCTTGATCAAGCTAGGCTGCCAGCTTTGGAGTATGCTTTGCTCCTTTGGGTTGCAATTTAAGTCCTCTATTTTCCATGGTTTACTCCTAACTGTTTCCTTGACAAATGCGACAATTTTTTCCCAAGTTAAGCCTCGTGTGGAGTCTTTGGAGTGAAAGATTCTTTTGTTTCATTCTTTCCATATTTTCCAGAGAATGAATCTAGGGAGGAGTTGCCATATGTAATTCAATAGAGGATTGTTGTATGTAATCAATTCCCAGTTTTCAATCATGTCGCTTATGCTGCTTCTGTTTTGATTGGATCGACGCATTATTTGAGCTCCTTGGTCCCATATCGATTGACTGAAGGGACATCTATTGAATAAATGTTCCTTGGTTTCCTCTTGTTGTTGGCAAAGGGTGCATATTGAGGATCCAATGAAGCCTCTTCTTCTGAGGTTGTCCCAAGTTAGGACTCTATTGTGTGCAATAAGCCAGAGGAATGTAAACACCTTGGGCCAAAGTACAGGGTTCCAGACCTTGTTCCATATATTTTCCTTATCCTAATTTTGGTAGTGGCCTTGTAGGTAGTAGACTTCCTTGACTGAGAAGTTGCTAGTGATGGAGTGTCCCCATCTGAGAATATCTGGGCCTTCTATGTTGAGTATTTTCCGATGACTTGCACAGTGTTGCCATTCTTGCAGGTTTAAATTCTTTGGGACCCCTAATTCCTGGTTGGAGGTTTTCCAATGACGCCATTGCAGTCTTTGATCCACGGGTTTCTAGAGATATTTCACCCTTAGGAGAGTGTCTTGACTTAGAGCCTGTTTAAGGGGCCTGAGCTCTTCCAAGTCCTTTAGTGGTTTGAGTTGTTGCCATGAGTCCTGCCAAAACATAGCACTTTCTCCATTTCTTACCTCCCAAAACGCATGTTTTTGTACCAGGTCTCTGTTTTTCCATGCTGTGTTCCAAATATTAGAACCCTGTAAATGGGCATTGTGTCTGATGAGTTGGTTTTCTTGTGTGAAGGGAGTGTATTTCTGCTTCCAGATTTGTGCCAATAAAGCAGTTGGTATTTTTAACCACCTCCACCACATTTTGGCTCCCATTACTTGGTTGAGTTTCCCTGGATCTCGGAGTCCTAGGCCTCCCATGCTTTTAGGTGTGCATATCTTGTCCCAACCTACGAGCGCCCACTTCTTGTTGTGTTGATGGCCGTGCTAAAGGAAATTTCGCTGGAGGTTCCTTATAGCTTTGATGATCTTCTTGGGGGCTGCTAAGGCAGTGAAGAGGTAGGTGGGTAGGGTTTGGAGGACTGACTTGAGCAGGACCAGCCTGGCTACAATGTTGAGAGGTCTAAAGATCCAGTTGTTCAACTTGTTGGAGATGGAAAGTAGGAGGCTGTCCTAGGAGATGGATCTGGCTGTTGTTCCTGTTAGAGGAATGCCTAGGTAGTTGGACGGAAGGGAGCTCTTGGGTATTCCCAGGAGTCTAGAGATATGAAGTTAGACCGCAACCGGAGTATTAAATAAGAAGAGTTTGGATTTGTCTAAGTTGAGAGTCATGCCTGATGCTTCTGTGAAATCAGAGAGGATGGAGTTAAGCTTATTTGCCTCTCTTGCCATTGGGGAGTTCATGAGTAGGATATCATCAACAAATTGACTATGTGAAGGTGTCGGTTGGATGTTGTGCAGAGGCAAGCCTTTGAGAGATCCGTCTAGGACCACTGACTTTATGTAGCATCCTAGGCCTTCCACCATGAGCACAA
Organism: Picea sitchensis; assembly: GCA_010110895.2. Classification (NCBI taxonomy): domain Eukaryota; kingdom Viridiplantae; phylum Streptophyta; class Pinopsida; order Pinales; family Pinaceae; genus Picea; species Picea sitchensis. The sequence continues at coordinate 80,390 of SNQJ01S0061075.1, read as the reverse complement.
GCAGAAAAGGCGATAGGGGGTCACCTTACCGGATACCTTTGGATGGTGAGAATGGCCGAGATGAGACCCCATTGACTAGTATGGATAAGAAGGCTGAGGAGGTAAGGTTTAAGATCCAATTCACCCAATGATGGTCAAATCCAAAAGAATTTAAAATGGCCCGAAGGTATTGCCAGCTGGCTCTATCAAAAGCTTTTGAAAGATCAAGTTTTATTAGCATACCTGGAGTTTTTGTCGACTTGAGAGAATGGATGACCTCATGAGATAGAATAACACTATCCATGATTTTTCTACCCTCTATGTATCCATCTTGTTCCTTTGAGATGACAAAGGTTAGAATTGGCTTAAGGTGGTTTGCAATCACCTTTGTAATGATTTTGTAAATTACATTACAGAGAGCGATAGGTCTGAAATGTTTGGGATTGGTGACCCATTCCTCTTTTGGAATTAGAGTGAGAAAGGTGGAATTGAGGGCCGGGAGGACTTGGCCTGAAGTCCATGATTCCTCTACCACCTCCCAAACCTCTTTCCTTACTATGTCCCAACAATGCTGGAAAAAATCAGTGGTAAATCCATCCGGGCCTGGGGCTTTCCCTGGGGGCATGGATTTTGCTGCTTGGTCCACTTCCTCTTGAGTGATAGGTCTCATTAGGGATGTGTTCTATTCATGGCTCACCATAGAGGGTATGTGACTGGTTACTCGTTTGATGGATGAATCTCTATCCTCCCTGGTTTCCGTTAGGAGGTCGTGATAGTAGTTATTAATCTCTACTTCTATTTGGGTGTGTTCTCTGATTGGATTACCCTGGCCATCCTCCAGATGAGTAATTCTATTAATATGTCGGCAATGCACCATAGCTTTGTGGAAGAATTTTGTGTTCTTTTCCCCCTCTTTGAGCCATTGTACCCTGGATTTATGTCTCCACAAAATTAATATTAATATTAATATTAATATCAAAATTGATGCCCAAAATAATATTTTATTTTTTTTCTAAATAAATTTTGGTCGTCGAATATCCGACGACAACTTTTATCGATGCAATGGTTTTGCTATATAAACATTGAAAAGTTGTCGTCGAATAGGCAACAACCACTTTTATCAATGCGACGGTTTTGCTATATAAACATCGAAAAGTTGTCGTCGAATATCCGACGACAAGTTTTATCGATGCGACGATTTTTCTATATAAACATCGAAAAGTTGTCGTTGGATATCCGACGACAACTTTTATTGATGGGACATTTTTGCTATATAAACATCGAAAAGTTGTTGTCAAATAGGCGACGACAACTTCTTTTGATGCGACGGTTTTGCTATATAAACATCGAATAGTTGTCGTCGGTTTAGCTACATAAACAACAAAAAGTTGTCGTCAAATAGGCAACGACAACTTCTAATGATGCATCGGTTTAACTATAAAAGTTTTTGTCACAATTTAGACGAAAAGTTGGTTTAAGATTGTTTGCCTATATCGTCGCTTATGCGACATTTGATCAAGTTCATCGCAAATGCCACGTCACCTAAACCGACATTTCAAAGACTCCAAATTTGTCGCCATATCAACGACATAATGTCGCATAAGTGTCGAAACAACCGTCGCAAAATGGGCCAAATATGCTAGTGGTTTTAACCCATTTTTAGTATAAATAAGATGTATGAGGTAGTTCGAGGGAACAATTTTGTATCTAGGTGTGTGTATTTGATATCATCTTTTTGGTGCGAAGAACCTATTTTGGAGTCCCTTTTGAGTTTTGAGTATGTATTTTGATGAGAGTTGTAGAGCTCATATGGAGTTGATGTAAATGAGGGTCAGATCGCAAGATGTGGAGCTTAGTGCGACGTTGGTTCGCCTCACTTCACAATAATATTCTATGATGTAATGCGTGCAACATCATTTTTTATGAAGAAGAAGAAATAAAAGAAAATCTTTGTGGATGTAACCCGAGGGGGGTGAACCATGGTAAAACCCCTGTGTTGCAAATGTGTTTGAATGCTTTTGTTATTTCTGCAATCATGGTTAAATGGTTAGATGCCTAAATGGTTTAAATTACAGTGTGCACTAGAATTATGTATGCAGAATGAATATTATAAATGAATGAAATAGTAGATTAGATGAATGGTATGATAGAATGCATGGTTAAGTAGAAATAGAAGTAAAAAGAAGAACCCCAATCCCTTCCATGACTACAGACACTTGAGTCCTGCACTCACTCATAAACCATCTCAAGTGAGACAACATTGTGCAGTTTGTGCACAGTGTAGCCTTTTGGTTTACCAGAAGGGCTGATGGTGAAAAGGGTTTTGTTGGAGAACTAAGGTAGAAATTGGGTCAGCCCATACGTCCCTACTGCAATCACAACCATTACAAATATATGAATGTAGTCCTCCATCCATCATGTGTTTGATCCAGGTGGATATCAATGGCCACCCACCTTTTCCAATTGGCTCACATACAATTTTCATCTTGGCAGTGTTTTTCTAGTTTTTCGGGTCCTAAACTTCCGAGGCCATTTTGAGGCCCTAAACAATGTTTTTTTGGGCTTGTAACAATCACACTATGCACATAGTTGGAGTATGACGACGACACGTGTATTCCTTGGATAGGCCTTTCCAATGGGCTATCGTACACCTAAAACAAATATCGTATGCAAAAGTTATGACCTTGGGAAGTTGATGTATCAACTTACCTCGTTGGGGCCCACATGACTTTTGGTGCTTCATCTCCTAGGGTTAGGTTTTTGGATGTCTAGGGTTTTCTCATCACTTCTTGATGCTATAAATGATTAGAGGCCTCATTTTAATGTGCTCAAATGAATGCACATAGCCGCCGCATCTCTTCTCAAAGATTAACTACCACCATTCGAGAAAGATTGTTAATTCTGCATTTTTTAGAGTTTCAACATATTTATTTATTGAATATAAGTCAATTTTTACTGTATCTATGTTATTGTTCACTGTATCTTTGTGTTAATATTATAGATTTGTATTTCATTTCGTTTCACTCATAAAATATGGATGAGTGGTATCAGAGCAGTATGCTCCTTGTTGTTCTTAGTGCATGTCCTCAACGAGGTCAAGGTATAGAGAGTTGGGTCTTGAGCTTGTTTCTCTTGAGGACAAATGCTCTTTCACACCCAAACAAACTTCCATGGAGGGAGAAAAGAAAGATGAAGAAACATGAGATCCTTTCAAAATATTGCTCGAGGAATCCATCGAGTGACAAAGGAATGAGATGATGGATATCTTTGCACAAATCCTTCGATGACTGTTGACAAGTGACACATCTTCCTAGAGTAGAGGCGCTACCCCCTTCAAGTTACGAATCAATTTTGATATTCCTATATTTGAAGGTCAGATAGATGCAGATGTTGTAGACAAATGGTTAAATCTGCTAGAAGGGTATTTTCATGTCCATAACTTTTCAGATAGAGAAAATATTACATTTACGCTCCTTGAGGTCGTCCCCCATGTCAAAGATTGGTGGGAGACTTTCTGTGAGAAAAAGGAAACAGAGGAATCTCCATTATTTGTAGTCGCACCCACCTAGGGTTCTTTCGTGGATTCTATTAAGTAACAATACTACCCTATTGGAAGTTATGATGACTTATATACAAAATGGACCACACTGTGGCAGGAAAGGGACCAAACAATGCCAAAGTTAAAAATATCTTCCATACCTTGCACACCAAGTTGGGTATCAAATACTCTAAGTGAAATCTAGTGCTCAAGTACCATGGGGCTATGTATAGTTACATTGAGACAAAAATGGAGTTTTTGGACATCTCTTCCTTGGGCACAGCCTATCGATATGTTGTCAAAATCAAGTAGAAGATTAAACAAAAGACGTGACAGTTTGGGTTTGGGAACCCCTCACAACAAAAGCAAAGCAAGGGCAGCCCAAAACCACAAAACAAAGGGAATAGCAAGGATTGAAAACCTTAGGACAAGTAGCCTAAGCTGCAAACAAAGAAGGACAATGGAAAGATGAAGAAAGACACTAGGATGTGGTGCAAGCTCCATAAGAGCTCTTGAAAAACACCACTGAATGTCGCTTAAAGAGTCATTGGTGGCTGAGGTGAACACCGATGAATTAGATGTGGTTCCGACTCTAAGTCAGAACCATAAAAGGAGAGATGGACCATCGATGCAGAACCCAATGCCATCGTTTCTACCACCAAGATCCATCTTGGTTAACCCTATGAACCAGAGGAAGGAAAGCACCTCTTTCATTCATAGATGTGGGTTAAGGGTACTCTCCTGCACTTCATCATTGATAGAGGTAGCCAGGAGAACCTCATCTCATTGGAGGTCATCAAGCAGTTGGCCCTACCAACAAAACTGCACCCACAACCATACACCATCGGATGGCTCCGCCAAGGAAGTGATCTTCGTGTCAGCCAATAATGTCGCCTATCCTACGACATCAAGCCCTTCAAAGATGAGGTATTGTGTGATTTCTCCACCCTTGAAGTTTGTGAGGTTCTTTTGGGCCAACCTTATTTATGGAAACGCCATGCTATATATGAGTCTAGGTCTCGTAGTGTTATTATTACTTTGGACATGAAATTGTACAAGATACCCGAGGTAGTCCCACCTACGACCATTTCCTTGATCTATGCCAAGAAATACAGGAAGTTCATCTCTTAGACTGACAAGTTTGTCTTTTTCATGATTCACACTCAAATTAAGTGGAAGGTCGCAACCACATCCATGGCCTTCGCAGCAAGTCTCTCCACACAGCAGAAACAAGTGGATAAGGTCATGGAAGAACAAAAATACATCTTCTCCTCACCCACTAGGGTACCTCTGCATTGTCAGGTTAAGCATTCAATCAATCTGACCCCCAATGCACCATTACCCAATAGGCCAGTCTATTGTCGCTCTTTGTTAGAAAATGAGGAAATCGAGTGTCAGATCCAAGAGCAATAAAAAAAGGGCACATCTGACCAAACTCATCACCTTATGGAAGCCCAATCATGCTTGTGTAGAAGAAAGACGGGACCTGGCGACTCTACATTGATTACCGGGCCCTAAATAAAATGACAGTCATGAATCAATACCCAATTTCCCGAATCAATGATCCCCTTGACCAACTCAAGGGGGGGAAATACTTCAGTAAGATTGATATGAACTCTGGATACCACCAAGTCCCAATAGAAAAGATCGATGTATGGAAGATTTCCTTCAAGTCCAAAGAAGGTCTTTTTGAGGATGTTGGACGATATATTGTGTCCTTTCACCAATTCTTTTGTGGTGGTGTATGTGGATGACATTCGCATCTTGAGAAAGAGTTGGGAGGAACACTTGTAGCATATTCAACAGGTTTTGCACACTCTGCAACAACATAATCTATATGCAAATTCAGAAAAATGTTCCTTGGACAGGGTCGAATACCTAGGCTACATTGTTGATGAGCATGGGGTGCATGTCATGTTAGACAACTGAGAGGGGGGGGTGAATCAGTTGTTACTGTGCTTAAACAATTATACCCGTTTTAAACTCATTACAGAATACTTAATGATGATCACAATAATTCAGGGAAGTAAACAATAGAGTATTCAACATCAATCACACACATGAAGTATACAGAGACATATATTCCTGAGGAAACCCATAAAGGGAGACAACCTCTTCTTCTTAATATGATAAGTAGTCTTTAATTTCTGTACATTATCATTCTTATGAGCACCCACTCTTTGTGAGGCTACCACATCTGTTTTACAAGATGCAACTTGCTGGGACCACCAACTCTTTGGTTTCTATAGCACCCACTAGAAGGAAGCACCAACTCCCTGAGTGTTCCAGCACCAATTGGATGGAAGCACCAACTTCCAGTCACACATGCACCAACCTGTATAAAAGAGAACAATGGTTCTCCATTGCACCACCCTACCACCTTGGTTTTTATGGCTGCAACCAGATGGAAGCTACAACTCCCTATGTTCAAGCACCCACTTGAAACTCTGAGGACAACAGTCTTCCCTAGCACAACCCTACCACCCTGAGATATAAATATTATCTTACTGAAATTTATTACAGTGATACATTATTTATCAATGGCTTACCAGTCTCATCATTGTTCTGCTACATTGCTTTACTATGCATACATCAGTGTCTTTCTACTCACATCTTCTTTCACTTTATGCTCTATGCGCCATGCCCGTTCTATGCATTATGCCTCCCCTCTACACTTTCTCACTCTGTTCATGTTGTATTCTCCATTACATTCAGTTCAACTTGTTTTACAAAGAAACAACAACCTCTCTCTGTCACGTCATTGTTCTTTTATTCATCCTCTCATCATCCGTTACACTCCCATCTCCAATGCTCAAGTCAGGAATCTAAAAATGCACATTTCGGGAATCTCAGAACGCTCAAGAGCCATGATTCCAACGCTCAGGATAGAACACTCAAGAACCATGATTCCAATGCTCAGGAACAATGATTCAACCGCTCATGAACGATGATTCAATTAGTGTAACTGAATCGTCACTTATCAATAAATCATGAGATGAAACAGTAACCCTTCGATCAGATTCTATTTGATCAACGCCATTGGATTATACACGCAGAGGCCTTTTTTATTTTTCATTGTGTAACCTCCGAGGTGGAGCTTGGAAGCGCTAGCTCCTTTCCCTTTATCCTCTGACAATGTGACCATGGCTGTGACCACAGGCCTAACCAAAAGGAGTTTTGTGACTCGCGACTTCAATAATCTTGGTATGAGACATCTCGATTCTCCCAACTCCCGATATCCGAAGTTTCGAAGTGGAGCTTAGCAGCACTAGCTCCTTCCCCAATCTTTTGCTGATGTGACCATGTGGCGATGATCCCATGTGACCATGTGATTTTGGGCACGACCAAAGGTGGTTTGAGTCAAACTACTTTTCACCCCACAATTTACCTTAAGCCTCCATGCATCCTTTTTCCAAAACCGTGGTTTCAATTGCGGCCCGCTCAAGAAAATCTAAGACCTGAGCATGTTCTGGCCTCGCAATTGAGCATGACCGTCGATCTCACGATCTTGACGGTGCTCCTGAAAAGATGGTTCAAATCTATCCTCTCAAGTCTGCAGACCAAATCTCACCTTCCTAAATCAACGGCTAAGATTTACTTTGTGATCCGGGCTTCGAGAGTTTCAAATCTCAAACCTTGTTTCTGCTGACTTGATATCCTCCGAAATGGAAGATCCGCTGACATATGTCCTCTTTAATCGACGACTCTGGCTCTACTTTGGGAATTTGAATTTTCAACCAGAACAACAGTTCTACGTCCCCTTTCTCGATCAACGGTCGAGATCTCCTTTGGGTCTCTGGACTTCTAAAATCTCAAGTCTCAAACTTTACTTCCCCTCGAAGTATGCAGATTACTGCCACATATCCTCTTGCTAACGTGGTCTACCACATTTCCTTGATGAGGTGGTCTGACACATGTCCTCTTGCTGACGTGGTCTTCCACGTGTCCTTGTTGACATGGTCTGCCACATGTCCTTGCTGACGTGGTTTGCCACATGTCCTTGCTGACATGGTCAGCCACATGTCCTCTTGAATCAGACGGTTGAGGCTTACTTCGGGTATTTACCCGGAGTCCACAGGATTATGCCACATCTTTTCTGGATCAGACAACCTAGATTCACTACGGATGATCCGACGCTTGATATATTCTTGGGACGATTTGATGACTGAGATTTAGTTCATATGATCCGACGGTCGACATGTCTTTTCTGGATCAAACGACCTAGATTTACTTCGGATGATCTGATGCTTGAGATCTCCTTCAGACGATCTGACGACTGATATTTACTTCGGATGATCCGATGGTCAACAATGTATTTCAGTTCTCCATCTCTCCAGACTTCAGAGATTTCAAATCTCAAACTGACGCTTTGGATTAGATGGCCCAGATTCACTTCGGATGATCTGACACTTGATATCTCCTTCAAACGATCTGATGAATGTGATCCTCTTCAGATGATCTGACGGTCGAGGATTTATTTCAGCTCTCTGACTCTCCTGACTTCAGAGATTTCAAATTTCAAACTGAAAAATCTTCAAGTGAGATTTTTCCAGAGCATAACCTCCTCACATATTTAGACCCGTAATGAACAACATTCGTTTGATCAAGACATTAGATCAATGACTCGATCTGTTTGCGATGCAACTTTTCCTTGGATTAAATCCAACGACTGACAGAAATTCAAGTGATCGATATCTCAGATATCAGCCCTTGATTATCCTATCCTTCCACTTAAGGTGATCCGATGGCTGACGGATATTCGGGTGATCGAACTTGTGCCTTGTTTATCCTATCCTTCCACTTAAAGTGATCCAATGGTCATCACATTTTCTCTATATCTGATGGTCCTTATTCATTTCAGATTTTGGGCTTCGGGTATTTCAACTTTCAAGTTGTCAATTCTTCCGAAGTGAGATTCCCGAATAGTAACCTCCTCGCAACTTTTGATGCGAACCAAATCTTGTTAGTCAATCATGTTCTTAGATCAATATATCTTCGATGCTTCTCTTCTAGCTTATTCTGTCCTTCCACTTAAAAATGATCCAACAGTTTTCAGGTATTCGGATAATTGAATTCTCAACTGTTTGGCCATGTTCACATTTCAGTACTTCTCTTTCCCTTCTAAGCTTTGATCTCTTCATACTATTCGCTTCTCCTCCTGAGCTTATGATTTTTCTGTTTTCCATCGTCGTTGTTGTTATTGCCATCAATGAGAAGTGCACTCTTCCTATAAAAACATGCCAACATGTCGATCCAGCCAAGATCCAGGTCATTCATGACTAGCCAACCCCGACCACACTCACTAAGCTTCAGAGCTTCTTAGGCCTTCCCAATTTCTATCGCAGGTTCATATTGGGATTCTCCTATATTGCATGGGCCATTATTCAAGTGACTAGGGGTGGTGGTAAGGAAAAGTTCATGTGGGGTGTGTCGCAACAGAAAGTGTTCAATGATTTGAAGTAGCACTTGTGCTCATCCCCGGTGCTCTCATTACCTGACCTACAACAACCTTTTGAGATCGAGACAAATTCTCCATACTATGTTGTGGGTGCAGTTCTCACTCAACACAGACATCCCATCGTGTATCATAGTGAGACACTATCAGATGTTTTCCGTAAGTACCCTACTTATGACAAAAAAATGTTCTCCATTGTGCAAGCCTACCGCTAGTGGAGGCATTACATTCTCGTGAATGAGATAGTCATCCACACTAATCATAAGCCTCTATAGTTCATGCAGACACAAGGAAAATTGCAGAATGACCGCCATCATAAGTGGTTCACATACTTGGAATAGTTCCATCTCAACATCAACTATAAGATAGGAATAACCAACCACGTCACCGATTGCCTCAGTCAACCTCCATTTGATAAACTCTTTCTAAACTCTTGCGGCCATGAGACCTCTGGATGGCCCCAACTCTATGAGAGAGATCCTAAATTCACCACTACCTACCATATGCTGGGTACAAACACAATTTCCACTAATTTCCATCTTTAGGATGGTTTGTTGTGCCTTCTAGGCCATCTTTGTGTCCCATCAAGTGATTAACGAGTGAAGCTGATTTGGGAAGCTCACTGCAGTCAGTTGGCACGACACTTTGGCGTAGAAAAGACAGTGGCATTGTTGAAACAACATTTCTATTGGTCAAAACTTTGACAAGATGTCAACAATTATATCATATCCTACATTGTCTACGTCATTTCCAAACCAACCATTAAGAAACAAGGCATGTACACCCCTCTTCCTACTCTCGAAAGGCCCTGGGAATCCATATCGATGGACTACATTTCATGCCTTATGTTAACCAAGCGGGAAAATGACTGTTTTTTTGTGGTGGTTGATTGATTTTCCAATATGGTGATTATGGTCGCTTGCAAGAAGAGCATCACAATGGAGGCCACTACCAAGCTCTTCTTTGAGCAAGTGTGGGTACATTTTGGGATACCACAAACCATCATCTCATATTGGGAAAGTTGATTCCTCATCACATTCTGGTCGATACTTTGGTCACTGTTAGACACCAAGCTCACCAAAACCACTTCCTTCCACCCCCAGACGGATGGTCAAACCAATGTCATCAACAGGATGATCGTTCATATCTTTCACATGTACAATTCCAAGCATCCACACACATGGTATGAGAGTCTTCCCTCTGTTCAACACAGTTACAACAAAGCCATACATAGCTCAGCTGGCCACAACCCCTTTCAGGTGGGGTTGGGATTTCAACCATTGGGTACCATGGATGTTGCACTACCCCTTTCATCCTCCCATTTATATTTGTACCATGCTCAAATTGAAGCCGACAAAGCCACCTAGTTCATTGAATGAATCCAACACATCCGCCAACAGGTTCAGGATATTTTACAGAAGTCCAATGCCAAGTACAAGTAGCGCCATGATCAACATTGGGTGCCACATAAGTTCCAAGTGGGAGATAAAGTTTGGTTTCACTTGTAGAAGGAACTCCTTAAAGGGCCCCATCGGAAGCTTCGCCCACTCTAAAATGGACCTTACACCATCACCAAGTTTGTGGGTAACAATGATTTTGAGCTCAACATTCCCCCCTTGGCTTGCAACAAAGGTTTAATGTGGACCATGTTCGACCATACTTTCCACCATTATTGGACACCTCATAGATAACACAACAATTGACATCGATAGATCTCAAACTTGGATGCATGGAACATGCATCCACTAATCAGATCGTGGAAACATAGGTCAAGGGAAATTGCCAACAAAAGCTTCAACATTATTGTGTTGTCAAAGCATGGCAGCTCCTGCACCAAGGAAAGTGGCTCACTTGGGGCCAAATTCAACAGAAATTCTCTCATCTGAAGGGGGAGCTCAATGAAATGGAGACCATTTCTTCCTAAAGGGGGAGGATTGAACCAGGTGGATATCAGTGGCCACCCACCTATTCCAACTAGCTCACATACAATTTTCATCTTGGTAGTTTTTTTTCTAGTTTTTCGGGTCCTAAATTTCCAAGGCCGTTTTGAGGCCCTAAACAATGTTTTTTGGGCTCGCCACAATCACACTATAGATGAAGTTAGAGTTTGATGGAAACATGTGTATTCCTCGAATATAGCTTTCCAACGAGATATTGTGTGTCTAAAATAGAGATCGTATGCAAAAATTACAACCCCGGGAAGTTGATGTACCAACTTACCCCATCGGGGCCCACATGACTTTGGCGCTTCATCTCCTAGGGTTAGGTTTTTGGATGTCTAGGGTTTTCTCATCACTTCTTGATGCTAAAAGGGATTAGAGACCTCATTGTAATGTGTTCATATGAATGTGCATATACACCACATCTCTTCTCAGAAATTGGCTACCACCATTCGAGCGAGATTGTTCATTCTGCACTTTTATAGTTTTAGCATATTTCTTTATTGAATATAAGTCAAGTTTTATTGTATCTCTGTTATTGTTCATTGTATCTCTATGTTAATATTATAGATATGTATTTCATTTCGTTCCACTCATAAAATATGGATCTGTGTTAGACATGTATGCCACTCAATTAACCTCACAAGCCTCCCTTTAGTCATCTCACAAGCTTGGCCATTGTTGGCAGTTTTTTGGTTTGTTTTTTGGAAGTTTTGGCACACAATATTCCGACCCATGGTTTTCTAATTCTAATTAAGGAATTAAGTTTGTAATCTAATCTAGTTCAATGGATTAATGTTTTGGATGTCAAACACACACACACATATTGTATTTGTAAATGATGAAGTTAATGCAATGAGAGTTAAAGGTGCAACTCCAAACATTTTGTTGGTTTTCCTGGTTAAGGGTTTCTAGGGTAAATTTATAAGTATGATATGTGAATGTTATTGTTTTGTTTCTATTTTGTAAATAATTTGTGTGTGCATTCCTATACTGTAAAATGTTTAAAACATACAACCATTACTAGACATGATCACTAAGGATTTGGGTCATTTCATGGATTTTATTTTGAATTTTATTCAATTATCCCCCTTCATACATTATTTTCCCTTCCCTTCAAAAATTTAGACTATGCTCCATCATGTTTGCAACCTCACCCATCTCACACAATTTGGATTTGGTATGTCCTATATGCAACCTTGCCCCTCTTGCAGAGTTCTTCTCTAGTCCATCCCGTGTACAACCTTGCCCCTCTTGTATAGTTCATCTCTAGTCCCATCAACATCCCAAGCTCTGGTCCCAATGAAAATATCTACTCTGGTCCTAGATTTATCCTTATCCTTTGTCCCATTTCATGGATTCTTATAACATCCACACTATAATCCCTAGTTTAATTAATGCTTATGTAGATATAATATGTGGCTATGGCCAAGCGATGTAATATGCAAGTTGTATTTCCTTGTTTTATTAATAAAATGTCATGCCAACTTCTAAGGGGACATGGACAAGATATGGTGGATGAATTAATCCACAAGAGGTGGGAGTGTCTAGGATAATGGCCAAGAGGGGTCTAAGGGGGGAATACCCATGTATATTAATTTAACCCATTTTCCTAAATTTGCTATTTGTATATGAACCTTCTCATTTGTTATTGAGTGTTCCCAAATCCAATCATTGAATACATGTAAGAGGGTGGGTGTGAGTGGTCACATCCAAAAGTTATTGGGCACATGGGGGTTGGGTACAATCAGCTTGGGGAAGACCGTGAGTCAAGAAAGGCAAGCCAAAGAGAGGAAATTTGTATGGGTTGGGACAACAGTTTTACACATTAAGTTTTTGTGCGTGAGAAACAAGGGGAGCGTAAGAAATATATATTGAAGCTGATGCAACCATGGAGGGATAATTCTAGAGAAAGATGGAGCATAATTGGAGAAAATTGGAGCTGGAAAATTGAAGAGCCGGGTTGTCAGGTTTGAAGAGTGAACTCTTGTGTGAGTTTCACTGAAACAACAAGTGTTTGTTGTTGGTTTGTTGATAGTTTTTCTAGCATCAATTTCCCTTGAGTTCCTAGATGAGACATTCCTGATAAATGAATGGGACACCCAAAGGAATGAGATAGGTGAATGGGTAAATTCCTTGGATTGGACAGGGCGAGAGGAAGAGATTTGATGGAAAATCAGGATAGCTGTAGGAGAATATTAGTTGGGTTGTGAGTTTTATGAGTTGTGAGTGGACTGTGAGAGACCACCCTCTTTTATGGATTTCTAGCCTCAGCTTGGGGGTGACTGACTGTTGATATTTGGAACAATTAGTATATGGTTAGGTGGAACATCCATCCCAAGTAGCTGGTTGCACAACTGTTGTGAAAATATAATTGTTTTATCTTGTTGTTGTGTTAAATTATGTGTTTAATTGTTGTGTATGAAATATGTGTATTTGGGATTGGTTTATATGATGTTATAATGAGTTGTTTAGCTGCATTTTATGTTGATTATTAACATGTTGTAGATGCTTCTATTTTTTGGTTATAGAAAGTAGCTAAATCTATTTTAAATTGTAGTTGAAAGCTACAGGAAATGAGTTAACTGTAAATGAATTCATTTAGTTAGCATAAATTTCATTTTTATGTATATTCTGCACCGTAATGTCCCTCGGTCGGGTTGGGGGACATTACATTATGGTATCAGAGCTCTAGTTCAAACATTGGGCTTGTATGGGCTCAAACCAGAGAGAATTGGTGAAATTCGTTGTTGCAGATTTTGTTTGTGACCGATTTGGGGGAAACATAGATATTTTACAGAGAAATCCCCAATTCCGTGAGTGAAATTTGAGTTTTAATGACTTTAGACAGTTTGAGATGGATAATGGAGTAGAGCGGTGAACTTGCAGATCGAAATTCGACCTGGAATGGTCAGAATTCAATTTTTAATGGCCGCCTACAGAGTTGCAGGTAGTGTGGCAGAATTGACAGTTGAGATCTCTTTGGAACTCGAGATCGACGACTGAGATTCACTATGATAAATTTAAAAATTCGTAATGTTTTGGCCATTTGAATTGTTGATCAAATCGAAAACCAAGATTAAATCGAGGGTTGTGAAAGGGAGAAAATTGACAATCTAGATCAATCAGAGAAAATTCAAAATTTTTCTAAGTGTGAGGTTCAACAATAGAATCCATCGACGACCGATGGTCAGATAGACGAGTTTGGCAAAGTGTTGGAAATTTTCCAAGATAAATCGTCGATGGACAAATCGATCTAAATGACAAAGAGTTTGGGTCGGCCATAAGACATCTCTGACCGTCGATGGCCGACGATCGGGGGTCAGTCAAATCCGGCGAAGTATTTTGAATCACTGACAAAATTCATTGATGGACGATAGGTCGGTGGTCAGAGGTCGACTGAATTCGGTGAAGTATTTTGAATCGAGCAAGAGAAGTCGTCGATGGCCGATGTGCTAATGGTTCGGCGTCAGCCGAAGTTGGCAAGGTGTCTATGTTGTCCAAGATAATTGGCTGATGGAAAATGTGGGAAAGAGAATGATGATGTCATCATCCACTGTCCATCCACAACAACATCCACGTGTCATGCCGCAACAGCCAACAGAAGTGGTCGATGGTCAAATCAACTGATTTTTGAAAGTGTTCGACAATCATCAGGGATTGTCGATCACCGGTGGGTCAGTGGTCAAGCATCGGTAGATTAAGTGGATAGTTTTTCATTCACCCACAAATATAGCTAACGGCCACTTTAAGAGTTGTTTGAAAATAGGGTGTTGAGGAAATGGACTGACGACCGATGGTCGGATCGGTAACTTTGGAAAAATGTTTTTTTATCCAAAGGATGATACCAATCGTCGATGTCCGACAAGGTCATATCAATGGTTTCTGTGTATCATTATTTGAGATCAATGATTGAGATTTACAGAACTGTTACAGTAATAAAACACTGAATTTTGTGTGAAATTTTCTGAATTTTCATATTTTTGAAGGTCATTAAGTTGCGTGGCATTTTTGAAGCCCTAAACGACATTTTTAGCAAGTCAAAACCCACAAGAAAAAAGTGTTCCTCTGAGTACCAAGGTACACTTTGTCTCTGCATATCAAATAAAATAACTCTAAGAGAGCTATCCAACGAGCTAAACGATTCACAAAATGGAGCTCGTATGAGAAAGTTACAACCAAAATAGTGAGGGTAAACTTTTGGCACCAATATTACTTCTAGAGGGCATAACTCTATGCTTACAAGTCCGTTTGGAGCACATGAGAATTTGATGGAAATATTATGACCCATAGAATCTAGCGGTGGAGTCATGGTTTGGTTATGGTTTCCTGAAAAATGTGTAGGAAGAGAAATAAGACACCTGTAGCATACATGAGTATGTTGACTTCATCAAGGATGATAAAGTAAAAATCCAAATGTTTATAAGTGGGTTACCCTCCTTCTATAGTGACAAGATTCAATATGATAACCCTAAGACCTTGGAAAAAACCATAAGGAGAGAAAAATACCTTTATGAGCAAACGAAAGGAAGGCCAGTGTTCCAAAAGGATTGAAATGAAAAGATGAAAGGGAAAAATGATCAAAGGAAGAAAGGCTTTAAGCCACCCTTTTTTAGAAATAAATCCCAAGCAAATAACCATGACCATTCAGCCCAAAATGAGAAAGGGAATGCAGATTCATTTGGGAAAAGGCCAAGGCAACAACCTGCTCAATGTCGGGGATGTGAGGGAAAACACTTATTTAGGGACTTCCATTACAAAGGAGAAAGAATGAGGATTGTCCATAACATTCAGGGGGCTGAAATAGTGGAATACATGGGAGGAAGCATGCTAAGGATTTATGCATCCTTGGACAACAAGCATGAAAAATATCAATCCCCCATGATCGAAGTGGAAGGTAAGATTGATAACCATCCCATAACAATTTTAATTGATTCTGAAGCAAGCCATAGTTACATAAATGCTAACATTGTTGAAATATTTCACTTACAAAGAAGTAAACATAAGAAATATTGTTTAGTTCAGTTAGCCATGGGGGCTAAGAGAAAGATCAATGATTTGGTTAAATATTGCCTGCTAGACATGAATGGACTTAGCACAAAGGTATATTTAAACATCATACCATTAGGTTCATATGATTGTCTAATTGGCATGGATTGGTTGGAAAAACATGATGTACTAGACTATTACAACAAGACAATAACATGTCTTGATGAGGAAGGGAAATAAGGAAAGATGCAAGGCATTCCAATATTTGTAGTTGTTATAGAGATTTTAGCTATGCAGTTGAAGAAGATCTTCAGGAAGGGACGTTAGATGTTTGCAGCCCATATGGAGGAGGAAAACAAAGATAAAGTGGAAAGAATTGAATACCATCCGGTTTTAAGGGATTTTGAAGATGTTTTTAGAGAAATTCCAGGATTTCCACCAAAGAGAGAAATTTATTTCTCTATTGATTTGGTTCCAGGAGCTGCCCCAGTGTCTAAGACACCTTACAGAATGGGTACACTAGAATTAAAACAGTTATAGATGCATCTTGAAGAAATTTTGAAGAAGGGATATATGCACCCAAGTGTGTCACCTTGGGGAGCCCCGATTCTCTTTGTAAAGAAGAAGGATGGAACCTTAAGGTTGTGTATTGATTTCAAGCATCTTAATAAGGTTACCATAAAGAATAAGTATCCTTTTCCAAGAATTGATGATTTGTTTGATCAGCTGAAAGGCGTGAGAATCTTTTTGAATATTGACCTGAGATCAGGCTATCATCAAGTAAGGATAAAGGAAGACGACATCAGCAAGACAACATTCAAAACAAGATATGGGCATTATGAATTCATAGTAGTGTCATTTGGGCTATCAAATGCCCCAACAGTTTTTATGTTCTTGATGAATGGAGTGTTCAGGGAATACCTAGACAAGTTTGTGATTGTGTTCTTAGATGATATCATCGTCTAATCTAAATCAAAAGAAGAATATGAGCAACATTTAAGAATGGTATTGCAAGTTTTAAGAGAGCATAGATTGCATGCTAAGATAAGTAAGTGCATCTTTTATCAAAAGAAAATTCACTACTTGGGGCATATAATATCAACAGTAGGGATAGTAGTGGATCCTAAGAAGATAGAGGCCATTAGAGGATGGATAGCACCAAAGAATATGAAAAAGGTCAAATCATTCATGGGTATTTACAATTATTAACGAAGATTCATAAAATGGTTTTCAAAGATTGCAAGTCCAATCACTTCTTTGCAAAAGAAGGGAGTGAAGTTCGAATGGAATTCCAAGTGTGAAGAGAGTTTTCAACAGTTGAAAGGAATATTGACAAGTGCGCCAATATTAAATATTTCATATCCAAACGAAGATTTAGTTATGTGCACTGATGCATGGAAGGAAGGACTCGGTGGAGTTCTCAGTCAAAGGGACCATGTGGTATGCTATGAGTCCATAAAATCAAAAGATCATGGGAGGAATTATGCTACACATGACTTGGAGTTAGAAAATATTGTACATGCATTGAAAATGTGGAAGCATTACCTTATGGGTAATAAATTCGAGCTAAGGACAAACCACTGTGGTCTGGATCATTTTTTTGGACAACCAACACTAAATTCTAGGCAAACTAGATGGCTTGAATTTCTGAGTGAATATGAATTTGAAATTAAGCATATAAAGGGAAAGGAAAATAAATTGGTTGATGCACTCAGCAGGAGATCTCATGAAGTGCATATTTCATCCATAAACGTGTACATGATAGATCTAAAAGACAAAATTATTGCAACAACAAATTCATATCAACACTATGTGAAAATAAAAGAGATATTACAACAAGGTAATTTTCAGTAGAAATTTGATTATTATGAGTTGAAAGAAGATGGAATTCTCAGGCACAAAGGTAAGGTGTATGTGCCAAATTCTGGGGAGTTGAAAAATGCAGTGTTGAAGGAGATGCACAATGTACCATATGCTGGGCACCCATGATATCATAAAACAATTTCAGCAGTAAAAAGTCAATATTTTTTTCTAGGAATGAAGAAAGAAGTGGCTAATTACATAGCCAAATGTCTAGAATGCCAAAAAGTAAAGACATAACATATACACCCAACATGTTTTCTACAACCATTGTCCATTCCGAAATGGAAGTGGGAAGTAGTTACGGTTGATTTTATTACTAAGCTTCCTAGAATAGTGAAGCAACATGATTCCATCATGGTGGTGGTGGATAAATTGATTAAAGAAACACATTATATTCCAGTAAAGACTACACATAAGGAAACAAATATTGCAGATATATACATGAAGGAAGTTGCTAGGTTACATGGAGTGCCTAAGGAAATTGTTTTAGACAAAGACCCAAAGTTTACTTCCAATTTTTGGAAGGGTTTTTTC
>SNQJ01S0061075.1:48934-62042 GCA_010110895.2 Picea sitchensis | reverse complement strand
GTTGGGATGTCAGTCCATGCTATTATTCTTCTTCCCAATGTTTGTTTGTTTTTGGGTTATTTTTGTGATTTGCTAGGTTATAATAGTTGTGTCATGTCTCCATAATTGGGGTAGAAATAGAAAAGGAGTATGAAAAATATCATTAAAAAATGGATACTTAGGATATGTAGTGAAAATAGGGAAATTTTTAGTCAAGAAGGTGTATTGAGCATGGAGTTCAACAAAAAGATTTTGAGAAATAGAAAAGAAATTAAGGGTATTCTTAACTATGCCATGAATGCACATACTATGTCATAGCTTCACTATGTGAACCCCACATGGTTTTATAACTTAGTAAAATATTTGCCAACACTATACAAGGTTTTCAAATATAGTGAAAGATTCTATAATCCAATGAAAAATGCATAAAAAAATTATATACACATTATATTATTGATAAAATAGCCTTCAAAATTTTCTATGTATCATGGGGATTCACCTATTTAAATTTACCTGGGGGAGGGGAGGGAGGTTTGTAAAATTTTCTTTAGTCAAGGTGAATGACTTATTTATTTATTTATTCTCTCTTTCTTTCTCATCGCTATTGTCACGTCAAGCTGTCGCTCTTGCCACCTTCTAGATGTCGTTCTTGCCACAACCAAGAGTGTCACTCCCATAGCAACCACATCGGAGCTGATACATCGTCCCGTCGGTATTGCCACCTTCAGACCGTCTCTCTTGCCACCTATGAAACGTTGCTCTTGCCTCCTGTTGGACATCGTTCTTTCCATGTCAAGCTGTCACTCTTGCCACCTATTGGACGTCATTCTTGCCACGGCCAAGAGTGTCGCTCCCATAGAAACTATGTCCGAGCTGATACCTTGTCTCGTCGGTCTTGCCACCTTCAGAATGTCTCTCTTGCCACCTCTAAAATGTCGCTCTTGCCACCTTTAAAACGTCTCTCTTGCCACCTTAAGAATGTCTCTTTTTCCACCTCTGGAACCTCTCTCTTGCCACCTTTGAAACGTCGCTCTTGCCACCTTTGAAATGTCGCTCTTGCCATGTCTGAAACGTCCCTCTTGCCACATCTACTACATCGGTATTGCCACGACCTAGACGTCGGTCTTACGATGTCAATATGGGGTTGGAAAATCCAATTTATGATGACACGTGGTGTCATATAACGTCGAAATACAGACAAAAACTATGTCATCGGAAAAGCGGCGTCCTGTGAAATGACGTTTGAGGGGGTCTGAGGTTTGTCGGTCTTCCGACAATAGAAAGTGGCAATTACGTCGAACGCACCATCGGAATTTGACCCAAATGCACTAGTGTGTGAATGTTATTGTTTTATTTCTATTTTGTAAATAATTTGTGTGTGCATTCCTATACTGTAAAATGTTTAAAACATACAACCATTACTAGACATGATCATTGAGGATTTGGGTCATTTCGTAGATTTTATTTTTAATTTTATTCAATTATCCCCCTTCAGACATTATTTTCCCTTCCCTTCACAAAGTTATACTATGCTCCATCATGTTTGCAACCTCACCCATCTCACACAATTTGGATTTGGTATGTCCTATATGCAACCTTGCCCCTCTTGCAGAGTTCTGCTCTAGTCCATCCTATGTACAACCTTGCCCCTCTTGTATAGTTCATCTGTAGTCCCATCAACATCCCAAGATCTGGTCCCAATGAAAATATCTACTCCGGTCCTAGATTTATCCTCATCCTTTGTCTCATTTCATGGATTCTTATAACATCCACAATATAATCCCCAGTTTAATTAATGCTTATGTAGATATAATATGTGGCTACGGCCAAGCGATGTAATATGGAAGTTGTATTTCCTTGTTTTATTAATAAAATGTCATGCCAACTTCTAAGGGGACATGGAAAAGAGATGGGGGATGAATTAATCCACAAGAGGTGGGAGTGTCTAGGATAATGGCCAAGAGGAGTCTAAGGGGGGAATACCCATGTATATTAATTTAACCCATTTTCCTAAATTTTCTATTTGTATATGAACCTTCTCATTTCTAATTGAGTGTTCCCAAATCCAATCATTGAATACATGTAAGAGGGTGGGTGTGAGTGGTCACATCCAAAATTTATTGGGCACATGAGGGTTGAGTACAATCAGCTTGGGGAAGACTGTGAGTCAAGAAAGGCAAGCCAAAGAGAGGAAATTTGTATGGGTTGGGACAACAGTTTTACACATTAAGTTTTTGTGCATGAGAAACAAGGGGAGAGCAAGAAATAGAGCTTGAAGCTGATGCAACCATGGAGGGATAATTTTAGAGCAAGATGGAGTGTAATTGGAGCAAATTGGAGCTAGAAAATTGAAGAGCGGGGTTGTCAGGCCTGAAGAGTGAACTCTTGTGTGAGTTTCACTAAAACAACAAGTGTTTGTTGTTGGTTTGCTGATAGTTTTCATAGCAACAATTTCCCTTGAGTTCCTAGATGAGAGATTCCTGATAAACAAATGGGACACCCGAGGGACTGACATAGGTGAATGGGTACATTCATTGTATTGGACAAAGCGAGAGGAAGAGAGTTGATGGAAAATCAGGATAACTGTAGGAGAATATCAGTTGGGTTGTGAGTTTTATGAGTTGTGAGTGGACTGTGAGAGACCACCCTCTTTTCTGGATTTCTAGCCTCAGCTTGGGGGTGACTGACTATTGATATTTGGAACAATTAGTATATGGTTGGGTGGAACGTCCATCCCAAGCAGCTGGTTGCACAACTCTTGTGAAAATATAAGTGTTTTATCTTGTTGTTGTGTTAAATTATGTGTTTAATTGTTGTGCATGAAATATGTGTATTTGGAAGTGATTTATATGATGTTGTAATGAGTTGTTTAGCTACATTTTATGTTGATTATTAGCATGTTGTAGGTTCTTCTATTTTTTGGTTATAGAAAGTATCTAAATCTATTTTAAATTGTAGTTGAAAGCTACAGGAAATGAGTTAATTGTAAATGAATTCATTTAGTTAACATAAATTTCATTTTTATGTATATTCTACACCGTAATGTCCCTCGATTGGGTTGGGGGACATTACATCATGGTATCCGAGATCTAGTTCAAACATTGGGCTTGTATGGGCTCGAACCAGAGTGAATTGGTGAAATTCGTTGTTGCAGATTTTGTCTGTGATCGATTTGGGGGAAACATAGATATTTTACAGAGAAATCCCCAATTCCGTGAGTGAAATCTGAGTTTTAATGACTTCAGACAGTTTGAGATGGATAATGGAGTAGAGCGGTGAACTTGCAGATCAAAATTCGACCTGGAATGGTCAAAATTCAAGTTTTAATGGCCGCCTACAGAGTTGCAGGTAGTGTGGCAGAATCGACAGTTGAGATCTCTTTTGAAATCGAGATCGATGACTGAGATTCACTATGATAAATTTAAAAATTCGTAATGTTTTGGCCATTTGAATTGTTGATCAAATCGACGACCAAGATTAAATCAGGGGTTTTGAAAGGGAGAAAATCGACGATCTAGATCAATCGAAGAAAAGTCAAAAAATTTCTAGGTGTGAGGTTCAACAATAGCATCCACCAACGACTGATGGTCAGATCGACGAGCTTGGCAAAGTGTTGGAAATTTTCCAAGATAAATCGTTGATGGACAAATCGATCTAAATGACAAAGAGTTTGGGTCAGCCATAAGACATCTCTGACCGTCGATGGCCAACGACCCAGGGTCGGTCAAATACGGCGAAGTATTTTCAATCACCGACAAAAATTGTTGATGGACGATAGGTCGGTGGTTAGAGGTCGACCGAATTCAGTGAAGTATTTTGAATCAAGCAAGAGAAGTCGTCGATGGTCGATGTGCCAATGGTTCGGTGTCAACCGAAGTTGGCAAGGTGTCTGGGTTGTCCAAGATAATTGGTTGATGGAAAATGTGGGAAAGAGGATGATGACATCATCATCCATGTGTCATGCCACGTCAACATCCACGTGTCATTCCACATCATCCAACATAAGTGGTTGATGGTCAAATCAACCGATTTGGGAAAGCGTTCAACAATCATCAGGGATCGTCGATCACCGGTGGGTCGGTGGTCAAGCATCAGTAGATTTAGTGGAGAGTTTCTCATTCACCCACAAATATAGCTGACGACCAATTTAAGAGTTGTTTGAAAATCGGGTGTCGGGGAAATGGACTGATGACCGATGATCGGATCGGTAGCTTTGGAAAAATGTTTTTTTATCCAAAGGATGATACCAATCGTCGATGTCTGAAAATGTTATATCAATGGTTTCTGTGTATCATTATTTGAGATCAACGATTGAGATTTACAAAACTGTTACAGTAATAAAACACTGAATTTTGTGTGAAATTTTTTGAATTTTTCATATTTTTGAAGGTCATTAACTCGTGTAGCATTTTTAAATCCCTAAATGACATTTTTAGCAAGTCAAAACCCACAAGAAAAAAGTGTTCCTCTGAGTACCAAGGTACACTTTGTCTCTGCATCTCAAATAAAATAACTCTAAGAGAGCTATCCAACGAGCTAAACGGTTCATGAAACAGAGCTCGTATGAGAAAGTTACAGCCAAAATAGTGAGGGTAAACTTTTGGCACCAGTATTACTTCTATAGGGAATAACTCTATTCTTAGAAGTCCGTTTGGAGCACATGAGAATTCGATGGAAATATTATGACCCATAGAAGCTAGTGGTGGAGTCATGTTTTGGTTATGGTTTCCTGAAAAATGTGCAAGAAGAGAAATAAGACACCTGTAGCATACATGAGTAAATTGAGTAAAACAACCTAAATTTCTCTGGACCATAACTTTCAGCTCAGAGCTCAGATTTGAGAAAACAAATATTCATTGGAAAGGTGTTGAGAATTATAAGACATATATCAACCCATAATTTTGATTTGGGAAATTAAATTTATCATAAATTAATAAATAGATTTCATTAGTAGTAAAAAGAGTGGAATTGCAGCATGTAGTTGTTGTTGTAACTTTTCACTCAGAATTCAAATTGAGCCATGAGTACAGTCATTGGGAAGATGTTCGGGGAGGAATGCATAAAGAAAATAAAATTTTAATTGGTGCAATATGTCCTTCATAAATTGATGAATAAATAACATGTATCCTATATGATGAAATGTTTTATGATGTGCATATTTCTAACAATAATTATTATATGCACAGTTCTTGCAGAATTAGAGGTATAGAAAGAAAATTTAGTTCTTATATGACGAATGGAGTCATGGAAGATGCTAAAGGATATTACATCCATGAGGAAGAGATCAAAGGTATGCATGTCATCATGGGGAATGTTGAGACAGAGTCAAATGGAGGAAGAGATAGGAAAGAGCATGTCACTATGAGAAGTCTGCATAGGGAAGTGTAGAGCTACATAGTTGGTAATGAAAGAATTATGAAGGCTTAGGAAGAGATACTTTAGATCTTGAACATGTTGCATAAGAAATTCAATAAGGATTCTAGCACCAAGAAATCAGCTAGTGTTAGACAAGTATCAACATCTAGATCCCATAGCAAAAGGGATGATCATGGAAATGATACGAAGCTAAGAAGCATGAGTAGGAACCATCATTCTCGAAGGAATTCCACTATAATAACTCATGCAAGTTCATTACCAGGAAGTAGACCAAGTGTGTCTCATGTTCAGAGCTAAAGAATAAGGCCTGAGGCAGACATCTTTCAAGGTGAACTCAGGAAAATAAAGCCACCTACTTTCAATGGTGAACAGAAGAAAGGAGAAGAGGCAGAGGCCTGACTTTTGGAAATGAAGAAATATTTTCATATGCATGATTACCCATCCTGGGTAGAATCTAGAATTTCCACCTACCGCTTGCAAGGGAAGGAAACCATGTCTTGGTATCAACTTAAGCAAGCCCAGAACCTTGATGAGAAAAGGATCTCATGGAGGCAGTTCAATGGATATTTCCAAGAGAAATATTTTTTCTAGCATTACTATGAGAGAAATATGAAAGATTTCTTTGAACTCAAGTTGGGAACCATGACAATGGAAGAATATGAGAAGTGGTTCTTTGAATTGTTGAAGTATGTTGACTTCATCAAGGATGATAAAGTAAAAATACAAATGTTTCTAAGTGGGTTACCCTCCTATAGTGACAAGATTCAATATGATAACCCTAAGACCTTGGAAGAAACCATAAGGAGAGAAAAATTCCTTTATGAGAAAAGGAAAGGAAGGCCAGTGTTCCAAAAGGATTGAAATGACAAGATGAAAGGGAAAAATGATCAAAGGAAGAAAGGCTTTAAGCCACCATTTTTCAGAAATAAATCCCAAGCAAATCAACAAGACCATTCAGCCCAAAATGAGAAAAGGAATGCAGATTCATTTGGTAAAAGGCCAAGGCAACAACCTGTTCAATGTTGAGTATGTGAGGGAAATCACTTATTTAGGGACTTCCCTCACAAAGGAGAAAGAATGAGGACTGTCCACAACATTCAGGGGGTTGAAATAGTGGAATACATGGGAGGAAGCATGCCAAGGATTTATGCATCCTTGGACAACAAGCATGCAAAATATCAATCCCCCATGATCTAAGTGGAAGGTAAGATTGATAACCATCCCATAACAATTTTAATTGATTCTGGAGCAAGCCATAGTTACATAAATGCTAACATTGTTGAAATATTTCACTTACAAAGAAGTAAACATAAGAAATATTGTTTAGTTCAGTTAGTCATGGGGGCTAAGAGAAAGATCAATGATTTGGTTAAAGATTGCCTGATAGACATGAATGGACTTAGCACAAAGGTATTTTAAACATCATACCATTAGGTTCATATGATCGTCTAATTGGCATGGATTGGTTGGAAAAACATGATGTTGTACTAGACTATTACAACAAGACAATCACATATCTTGATGAGGAAGGGAAACAAGGAAAGATGCAAGGCATTCCAATATTTGTAGTTGTTATAGAGATTTCAGCTATGCAGTTGAAGAAGATATTTAGGAAGGGACGTTAGATGTTTGCATCCCATATGGAGGAGGAAACCAAAGATAAAGTGGAAAGAATTGAATACCATACGGTCTTGAGGGATTTTGAAGATGTTTTTAGAGAAATTCTAGGATTTCCACCAAAGAGAGAAATTTTTTTCTCTATTGTTTTGGTTCCAGGAGCTGCCCCAGTGTCTAAGACACCTTACAGAATGGGTACACCAGAATTAAAACAGTTATGGATGCATATTGAAGAAATTTTGAAGAAGGGATATATACGCCCAAGTGTGTCACCTTGGGGAGCCCCGATTCTTTTTGTAAAGAAGAAGGATGGAACCTTAAGGTTGTGTATTGATTTCAGGCATCTTAATAAGGTTACCATAAATAATGAGTATCATTTTCCAAGAATTTATGATTTGTTTGATCAGCTGAAAGGCGTGAGAATCTTTTCGAATATTGACTTGAGATCAGGATATCATCAAGTAAGGATAAAGGAAGACGATATCAACAAGACAACATTCAGAACAAGATATGGGCATTATGAATTCATAGCAGTGTCATTTGGGCTATCAAATGCCCCATCAGTTTTTATGTTCCTGATGAATGGAGTGTTTAGGGAATACCTCGACAAGTTTTTGATTGTGTTCTTAGATGATATCCTCGTCTACTCTAAATCAAAAGAAGAATATGAGCAACATTTAAGAATGGTATTGCAAGTTTTAAGAGAGCATAGATTGTATGCTAAGATAAGTAAGTGTATCTTTTATCAAAAGAAAATTCACTACTTGGGGTATATAATATCAACAGTAGGGATAGTAGTGGATCCTGAGAAGATAGAGGCCATTAGAGGATGGATAGCGCCAAATAATATGAAAAAGGTCAAATCATTCATGGGTATTTCCAATTATTAACGAAGATTCATAAAATGGTTTTCAAAGATTGCAAGTCCAATCACTTCTTTGCAAAAGAAGGGAGTGAAGTTTGAATGGACTTCCAAGTGTGAAGAGAGTTTTCAACAGTTGAAAGGAATATTGATAAGTGCACCAATATTAAATATTTCATATCCAAATGAATATTTAGTTATGTGCATCGATGCATGGAAGGAAGGACTCGGTGGAGTTCTCAGTCAAAGGGACCATGTGGTATGCTATGAGTCCATAAAATCAAAAGAGCATGGGAGGAATTATGCTACACATGACTTGGAGTTAGAAAATAGTGTACATGCATTGAAAATGTGGAGGCATTACCTTATGGGTAATAAATTCGTGCTAAGGACAGACCACTGTGGTCTAGATCATTTTTTTGGACAACCAACACTAAATGCTAGGCAAACTAGATGGCTTGAATTTCTGAGTGAATATGAATTTGAAATTAAGCATATAAAGGGAAAGGAAAATAAAATGGCTGATGCACTCAATAAGAGAGCTCATGAAGTGCATATTTCATCCATAAACGTGTACATGACAAATCTGAAAGAAAAAATTATTGCAACAACAAATTCAGATCAGCACTATGTGAAAATAAAAGAGATATTACAACAAGGTAATTTTCAATAGAAATTTAATTATTATGAGTTGAAAGAAGATGAAATTCTCAGGCACAAAGGTAAGGTGTATGTGCCAAATTCTGGGGAGTTGAAAAATGAAGTGCCGAAGGAGATGCACAATGTACCATATGTTGGGCACCCATGATATCATAAAACAATTTCAGCAGTAAAAAGCCAATATTGTTTTCTAGGAATGAAGAAAGAAGTGGCTAATTACATAGCCAAATGTCTAGAATGCCAAAATGTAAAGACATAACATATACACCCAACATGTTTTCTACAACCATTGTCCATTCTGAAATGGAGGTGGGAAGTAGTTATAGTTGATTTTATTACTAAGCTTCCTAGAATAGTGAAGCAACATGATTCCATCATGGTGGTGGTGGATAAATTGACTAAAGAAACACATTATATTCCAGTAAAGACTACACATAAGGAAACAAATATTGCAGATATATACATGAAGGAAGTTTCTAGGTTACATGGAGTGCCTAAGGCAATTGTTTCAGACAAAGACCCAAAGTTTACTTCCAATTTTTGGAAGGGGTTTTTCAAGGGATTAGGGACAAATTCAAATCTTAGTGCAACATATCATCTAGATTCATATGGGAAAACAGAAAGGATTAATAGGATAATTGAGGACATGATTAGAATGTATGTGATGGATCAACCATCAAAGTGGGAATATTATATCCATTTAGTTGAATTTTCCTATAATAATGGGTATCAAGCCTCATTGAAAATCAGTCTGTTTGAATAATTATATGGGAAAAAATGTAACACACTAGTGAGTTGGGATAATCCAACAGACAAAGAAGTTGTTGGACCAGAATTGTTAAAGGAAATGGAAAAGCAGATGGAAAAGATAAAGAAGAATTTAAAATATTCCCCCGATAGGTAGAAAAGTTATGCAAACAGGAACATAGTTTTCAAAGATTTTAAAGTGGGAGAACATGCATTCTTAAAAGTAAAGTCAAAGCGAAGTTCGATAAGATTAGGAAGTTTCCCGAAGTTGGTAGAAAGATATTGTGGGCCTTTTGAAATATTAGAAAAGATAGGGTTAGTTTCATACATGTCAACTTTTCCTGCATCCATGAGAGTGCATAATGTATTTCATGTGTCATTGTTAAAGAAATATGTGCATGATCCTAAACACATAATTTATTGGAATGTGATCTAGGTGGATCATGAAGGGGATTTCTGGGTGGAACCAATACGCATCTTGGACCAGAAATTCAAAGTTCTCAGGAACAAAGACATAGGGATGGTAAAGGTTCAATGTACCTTCTACAGTCCTAAAGATGATACATGGGAGCATGAAGAAAACACGTGGGTAGAATACCTACAAATGTTTGACAATTTTGAAGAAAACATAATGCAAGACTCCATTTTGAGCAGCTAGAGATCTAGAACCACATGTTCGAGTCCTAGCCAACTGTGTTGGGGACCTTGATAAAAGAATGGCTCATTCCTTGGGTTAGCCTTGATAAATAGATGATACATCCCTTGGATTATCCCTAATAAATGGATGTTACATTCCTTGGGTTATCCATGATAAATGAATGGAGCATTCCTTGGGTCAACGAGTTGAAAGGAACATGAGATTTTGGTTGGAAATATTGTTGAAGTTGTTAAATTACATCATTTTATTTCTAAGTATTGTGATGTAAATTTGCATATATGTATATAATCATAGAGTGCACCGAGGATGACACACAATTGTAGGGGAGGGGGAATGTAACATCCCCACTATAATCCCCAGTTTAATTAATGCTTATGTAGATATAATATGTGGCTATGGAGGCGATGTAATATGTGAGTTGTATTTCCTTGTTTTATTAATAAAATGTGATGTCGGCTGCTAAGGGGACATGGACAAGATGTGGGGGCTGAATTAATCCACAAGAGGGGGGAGTGTCTAGGATAATGGCCAAGAGGGGTCCAAGGGGGGAATACCCATGTATATTAATTCAATCCATTTTCCTAAATTTTCTATTTGTATATGAAGCTTCCCATTTCTGATTGAGTGTTCCCAAAGACAATCATTGAATACATGTAAGAGGGTGGGTGTGAGTGGTCACATCCCAAATTTATTGGGAACATGGGGGTTGAGTACAATCATCTTGGGGAAGAGTGTGAGTCAAGAAAGGAAATCCAAAGAGAGGAAATTTGTATGGGTTGGGACAACAGTTTTACACATTAAGTTTTTGTGCATGAGAAACAACGAGAGAGAAAGAAACAGAGCTTGAAGTTGATGCATCCATGAAGGGCGAATTCTAGAGAAATATGGAGTGTAATTGGATCAAATTGGAGCTGGAAAAATGAAGAGCCAGGTTGTCAGGCCTGAAGAGTGAACCCTTGTGTGAGTTGCACTGAAACAACAAGTGCTTGTTGTTGGTTTGCTGATAGTTTTACTAGAAACAATTTCCCTTGAGTTCCTAGCTGAGAGATTCCTATCTACATGTGCCAGAGAGACCCTGATAAACGAATGGGATTCCTGAGGGACTGATATAGGAGAAGGGGTACATTCCTTGGGTTGGAAAGGGAAAGAGTAAGAGAGATGATAGAAAATTAGGATAGTTGTAGGAGAATATCAGTTGGGTTGTGAGTTTTATGAGCTATGAGTGGACTATGAGAGACCACCCTCTTTTGTGGATTTCTTGCCTCAGCTCGAGGGTGATTAGCTATTGAGATTTTGAAAAGTCAATCTATGTTTGGGTGGAACGTCCATCCCAAGAAGCTGGTTGCACAACTGGGTTGGATTATTGAGAGGGGGGTGAATTAGTAATAGAGAAGTTTAATCCTTTTTCACCATAAAATGCAAGTGTTATATCAATGTGGCATTATCATCCAATAGTTGCAGAGTAAATAAACAATGAACAAATGAGAAATCATACACATACACAGTACACCAATTTTTACTTGGAAACCCAAAGTGGGAGAAAACCACCTAATGATAATTTTTCTTATATGTCTTTAAGAATTACATTCATTGGAAGCACAAAATTCCTTTGTTTTCTAGCTGCAACTAGAAGGAGGCTCCAACCCCCTAGTTTCTTAGGCTACAACCTAAGGGAAGTTCCAACTCCCCAATTCTATGGCTACAACCAGAAGGAGGCTCCAACCCCCTAGTTTCTCAGGCTACAACCTGAAGGAAGCTCCAACTCCCCAATTATCTGGCTACAACTAGAAGGAGGCTCCAACCCCCTATGTTCTTCGGCTACAACCAAAAGGTGTCTAAAATCACATGTCCTTGCCCCATCCAACCGCCCTGAATTATAAGTAGAATGATGGAGCCACTGTCACACTATCACTATGAGATATACTGTTGTAAACATGTACCAATCAACCTGTAACAACCTGTAATCAACCTGTACCATAAATAAGTGCATCAACCATGCACCAACCTATACCTCAACTTGTGCCATCAACGAGTGCATAAACCATGCACCAAATATGTACTAATGATGCATCAAATACACATAAACTATGACTCATCAAGATGTACCAACATCATCAACTATACACCTCATGTATGTGCCAACTCATCAACTACTTGTCTCAACCATGTACCCAACATGTACCTCAACCAAAATCCCTCATAAATTTCATCATCCAAATCTTATTTGTAACTCTGTCATAGACCTAGTGTATATGATCACATACCTGCAAACCTTCCTTAACTTTAACAACAAGAGACTATCATTTTCATTAAACTTTACTTTAGTCTTACATGACTAATTTTGGATTAGTCAACAACCCTAACTTGAAATAATCATAACTATGTACCTGTAATGAATAAAGATATAAAATTAGTACACAATGTTCTTCAGTGTCTTTTATGCAATTCCTCCAGGTTTCATTACTTGGAACCTCTCATAAAATG
The DNA here is from genome assembly GCA_010110895.2 of Picea sitchensis. Classification (NCBI taxonomy): domain Eukaryota; kingdom Viridiplantae; phylum Streptophyta; class Pinopsida; order Pinales; family Pinaceae; genus Picea; species Picea sitchensis. The sequence goes on along the minus strand of SNQJ01S0061075.1, from coordinate 49,659 downwards.
AGTTATAGCAAAAATGGCATACCTTGTTGAATTTTGGCTTTTTCTAGAGAGTGAACTTGTAGAGTGTTCCCCGCACAGAATATTTGTTGTATGGATCTAAAAATGGTACATAGAATAACATAGAATGTACTCTAACCAATACATTTAGTCTTACTAAATTTGGATCTGTTATGAAGAAGTTATGAAGTTTGTACCCGAAACACCTGTTTTATACTAGTTTTAGGACTAGCCACAAACCCTATTTTCCACGGAGTGTAACTCCAAAAATACAATGAACCACAAGTTGAAGTTGTTATCACAGCTACTTGGATATTTTTCCTCAACGACCTCCCAATTTCACTGTCTAAATCATTCTAGAAAAAATTTTATTGCGAAAATGGTGAAATGACCTGTAAATAACATACCTTAGAATGCATCATCAAAATAATTTATCCTCCCTTGAATTCCGGCCTTCTTTACTTCACCTTCCCTCTAAAATTCGGCTTAGATATCCTTTGGTTACCTCAGTCACTTGTATATATTCAATATTCTCAAGTGTGTTTTAAAATGAGAGAGCATTGCCTCTTCTTTATACTTTCATGTAGCTTCCTCAAGGGGTTACCTTTTCACCATCTTAACCCACTTTCCTTATTTTAGGGTTAGCCCACTTCTAACCACTTGTCCAATTAGTAATTTCTCCATTAAATTTATTATTTAAATAAGGTCTTTTGTATCCACTTTGAATT
>SNQJ01S0061075.1:1372-12065 GCA_010110895.2 Picea sitchensis | reverse complement strand
CTGATTCTCCTTGTGACCAACTCGATTACAATGTTGGCACTTATCATTCTGATGTTGAACTTGAACAGGTGAAGTTGAAGCTTCTTGAAGGAATCCAACACTTTGGAACTTGATTGGTCTGGAATAATCAGGAATATGAAAGGCATCTTCCTTGTCATATCCAAGTCCTGTTCTATTCTTGTTGTAAATTATTTCTTCCCAAGGTTTGATGATGGGCTTGGAAAGAGTATTTTGAACCTATTGTTTTGAAATCTGTGGAGGTTGATTTACTACATGTTGTTGCAACATTGAAAGGTTTTCTTCACTAAACTCAAAAGAAAACTCTTGAAAAGTAGGTTCATGAATAGATTCAACTTCGTCTGAAACTGATTCCGAAGTTGTATCACTGTGTTGTTCCTTCACTGAATGATGATCAAAAACATTATGATCATCATCTTCATCATCATGGAGAGGGTTGTGTTGAACAAAAACTAGTTCATAACACTTCACTAGCTGTTGATTTTTGAGATTAGTCAACTCATCATTCAATAGCTAGGATAGAGAATGAAGAAGTCTAACTTTAGCTTGCATCACTTACAAACAAGTTAGAATGGATTGAAGAGTTGCTGATGCAGGAGCATCTCCCACATCAAGCGAGCCAGCGCGGAATGCAAGTGGACAGCTAGACAAGTGCCAACATAAGTTTTGAAAACACCTTGAAGTTGTTGCGCGATCTTAAATGTGTCATTTAAGATGGAGCGCACTTGTATATTGTATTTGGACCTTGAGCCTTTAAGCTCTCGTCCTTAGTATATAGACGACATTTAATATAGTTAATGCAGGTAGATAGGATTTTAATTCATAGATTAGACAGTTTTAGAAGAAAGAGGGAAAACGGATATAGACACCCTCATTGTGCATTGTAACATAATTCAGAATCATTTGGAGCAAGAAGAAGCAGAGAGAACTGTGTGAAGAACACCCATGTACAGACATTTGAATTAATAGAAATCTTTGATTCAAATTCATGGTTATGTGTCTGTTCTCTATGTATTGATGTTATGCTCAAATGATGTTTGCTTCCGGTTATACATTTTCTTTTATATGCTGTGTATATGATTTCATGGTTGAATTGAAATCTGAGAGGGAGATGGAATGAGTTTCAATTGTTTCTCTATTTGAGCCAGAGAATTCCTGCAAGGAGTGCAGTCGAAGTGTCCACAAGGAGTGCATTGACAGAGGGTTCAGGTAGAGATATCTTTTGCTCTCATTCATTCCGAAGGTGCAGTTGGCACAGGAGCCGTGAAAGGAGTGTGCAGGCTGGGTAAAAGTCTCAGGGTTGTAAACCTGAGTGAAGTATTGAAGGACTACTGCTGCAGGTGTGCGCAGAGTCGAAGACTTCAACACTTAGACATTGTTGAAGAGTTGCCACAAGGAGTGCATGCAAGAGGGTCTTCTTTCTGAAGACTTAAAGCTATGGGAAAAGCTCAAGAAGGATAGGCCTCTAAGTTGCTGAAGAACAGCACAGACAAATTGTGATTTGAAGTTGCAAGGGCATCGCAAGTTTGTGCGCAGGTGAATAAGTCTTCGTGGAGGAAGGAAAGGATGGTTGGAATTCCCCAGGGAGAATTCATGAATCACCGTAAGCCATTAGATCTTGGAAAAGTGAAGGGAAGATACGACGACGTATTCCCAAAAGGTTCCAAATCGCGATAAGGGAATTTACGATAGAGGAAAGGGAAAAGTCAGCGTTGACTGGCCATTGGGTCTCAGGGATTCGAGAGCCCAGTGATCGACCTTTGACATCGTGAAGTCGCGAGGTCCGTTTCCCTGATAAGAAAAGATAGGGGGGGATCGAGCGATAGTTCTGTGGGTGCGGATTTCCCGATAGGGAAATAGAAGAACATTTGAGTTCTTCGGGCCATGAGAAGAAGAAGATCCTATGAGCGGACATGCCTGCGGGTGCGCCTGTGTTAGTTTTGGTATCAGAGCCCAGAAAGACTCTTTGCTTTCTGTAGCAGAGAAGAGGAGAATTCACCATGCCGCTGAGAAGAGAAAGGCAATCACCTGATCCAGAGGATAGGGAAATGCCAAGGAGGAGAGGTAGGAAGGTAACAGATCTAGAAATGGAGAGACAGATGCGTGATCTCTGAGCAAGACTCGAAGACATGGAGACAGCACAAAGACGCACAACTAGTGCAGAGGATCTCAGTGATTCCGAGAGCGAAATTGAGGCTGAATGTGAGGAAGAAGTTGCAGCCGAAGATGCATCAAACGAGCGTTTGATCAGAGCTATTGCCAGGATGGGTGCAAAAGAAAAGATGGACATTCCAGTTTACAAGGGAAACTTGGATGCAAAGGAGCTACTAGATTGGATTAGAGCTCTGGATACTTACTTCAACTACGAAGACGTCGAAGAAGACAAGAAAGTCAAGCATGCTGTTACGCACTTGAGAGGACATGCAGCATTGTGGTGGGACAAGCTACAAGCAAATAGATGTTGCAAGGGCAAGACGAAGATCAAGAACTGGGATAGGATGATCGCGAAGATGAAGGCAAAGTTCATCCCCAGAGATTATCAAATAACTCTGTTCAGGAGGATGCAAAACCTGAGACAGAAGCTGATGACAGTGAAAGAATACACTGAGGAATTCTATCAACTGAACATCAGAGCAGGTCATCGAGAGAGCGATGATGAAAAAGTTGCCAGGTATATGAATGGCCTGAGATATGATATCCAGGATGAGATGAGAATGGTTACCATCTGAATGGTGGAAGATGCTTATCAGATGGCTCTGAAAGCAGAAGAGAAGCTGAGCCGAAAGCAGAGTCATAGGGGCCGAGGCAAAATCCAGCCCATAGGCAAAGCAGTTGCCCAAGACAAATACCAGAAGCCCAAGGAGGAATGGAAGAAACCTCAGACTCATACAAAGAGAGGTGGAACCTCACAGTGGGGGCCATATGTTAAAAAGAGAGGGCAGCATAATGAACAGAGAGGNATTATGCTAACGCAAACACTTTTCCTCGTACTAGAGGTAGAGGAAGAGGAAGAGGTGGAGTAATCACATGCTTCACATGCAGAAAGAATGGGCACAAGTCTTACAAGTGTCCATAGAAAAAGAAGGACATTGGAGAAGCTCACATCACCGAAGCATAGAGGCAGGATGTTGAGGCCGAAGACATTGAAGGAGAAAGATCGCTTATGATGTGAAAAGTCCTTTTGACACTCGAGAAGGAGGTGGAAAGTTCAGTCCAAAGGACCAGAATTTTTAGGACTGCTTGCAAGACCAAGGACAAGGTGTGCAACGTCATCGTAGACAGTGGTAGAACGGATAATCTCGTATATACAGAGATGGTAGAGAAGCTGGATCTGGAGACGACGGATCATCCAAGCCCATACAGAGTTTCGTGGCTACAGAAAGGACACCAGGTAACTGTTACTAAACAATGCTTGGTTGAATTCAAGATAGGTGGATATAATTATAAGATCTTATGTGATGTTATTCCCATGGATGTTTGTCATCTATTGTTGGGTAGACCATGGCAATATGACAGGAATGTGATTCATGATGGGTGAATGAACACATATACCCTGGAGAAGAATGGGAGGACACACATGTTGCTTCCGATAAAAGATAAGGAGGTGAAGCCGGAGGTAAGCAACACAGTACTTCTCATGAGTGGGAAGGAACTTCTTACGGAGGTGAAGAAGAAAGAAGATCCACAATTCTTTGTGGTCAGGAAGCCACAGATTGTTCTGACTAGTACAAGAGTGGATGATTTACCGGATAAAGTTCAGGAACTGCTGGAAGAGTTCGCTGACATTATAGTGGACGAACTACCGCATTCGTTGCCACCGGTCAGGAGTGTGAGTCATCATATTGACCTCATACCATGAGCCAGTTTTCCAAATAAATCCGCGTACAAGTTGACACCGCAAGAAAACGAAGAGGTCAAAAGACAAGTCCAGGAGTTGTTGGACAAAGGGTTAGTCAGGGAAATCTTGAGTTCGTGTGTTGTTCCAACAGTACTCAGTCCGAAGAAAGGCGGAGGCTGGAGAATGTGTACTGATTCAAGGGCGATCAACAAGATAACCATCAGGTACAAATTTCCATTGCCAAGGATGGATGATCTGATGGATTGCTTGAGTGGAGCAAAATACTTTTCAAAGATTGATTTGAAAAGAGGATATCACCAGATTCGCATGAGAGAGGGTGATGAATGGAAGACAACATTCAAGACAAACGAAGGTTTGTATGAATGGCTAGTTATGCCGTTTGGCTTAACAAATGCACCGAGTACCTTTATGAGGTTGATGAATGAAGTTATGAGGGATTTCATTGGAAAATTTGTCATCGAGTATTTGGATGACATACTGATATTCAGTAAATCAGTGGCAGAGCATCTAAAGAATTTGGCTACAATGATGCAGAAGCTACAACAAGAAAAGTTGTTGATAAATATGAAGAAGTCCTCATTCATGAAGACATAACTCATTTACTTGGGGTTTGTTATTTCGGTGAATGAGTTGAGGATGGATCCGGATAAGGTGGAAGCGATCAAGAATTGGCCATCGTCGAGGAATGTATTTGAGGTGAGAAGTTTTCATGGATTAGCTAGTTTCTACCGGAAGTTCATCAGGAATTTCAGTGGAATTAGCGCAGCGATGATGGATATAGTGAAGAAATGACATAAGTATTTTCACTGGACGACTGAGGCTGAAAAAAGTTTCCATCTGTTGAAACGGAAGATCACGGAACAACCAGTGTTGGTGTTGCCGGATTTCCTGAAGACATTTCAGGTGAAATGTGATGCAAGTAGATTTGCAATCGGGGCAATCTTGAGTCAAGAAGACAGGCTGATAGCATATTTCAGCGAGAAGCTGAATGAGGCGAAATTGAAGTACTCAACGTATGATAAAGAATTTTATGTTATCATACAGGTGTTGAAGAAATGGAGGCATTACTTGATTCCGAAAGAATTTGTATTGTACAGTGATAATCATGCACTGCAATTCGTGACTCAATAGAAGAAGTTGAATCAGAAGCATGTTAAATGGGTTGAGTATATGCAGAATTTCACATTTGTGATTAAGCATATTTTTGGTACTGCTAACAAAGTGGCTGATGCTTTGAGCATGAAGTGTTTGTTGTTGCAAGAGTTCCAAGTCAAAACATTGGGTTTTGAGGATCTCAGGAACATGTACGCAGATGATCAAGATTTTGGAGAAGCATATGAAGCAGCTGAGAATCCAGTTCTCAGAGACAGAAGCCCGTGGATGGACTATATGATCCAAGAAGGATTGTTGTTTAGAGGCAATCAGTTGTGTATTCCGAAATGCTCCATGAGGGAGAATCTGTTGAAGGAGAAACATAGTGGAGGATTGGCAGGACATTTTGGCCATGACAAGACATTCACGAAGCTGAATGAGTCATATTTTTGGTCGAGAATGCGAGCAGATGTCAAGAGATTTGTTGAAAAATGTAGAATTTGCCAACATTCGAAGGGAAGGAAGCAGAATGCAGGATTTTATCAACCATTTCCAATACCAGAAAGGTTGTGGGATGCGATAAGCATGGATTTTGTATTGGGGTTGCCGAGGACACAAAGAGGTGTTGATTCAATCTCTGTGGTGGTGGATAGGTTTTCCAAGATGGCACACTTTATTCCATACCAGAAGACCAGCGATGCAACCCACATCGCAAATCTATTTTTCAAGGAGGTCATTCGACTTCATGGGTTGCTGAAAAGTATAGTTTCGGACAGAGACACCAAATTCATAGGGCATTTTTGGAGGACCTTATGGAAGAAGCTGAGAACTAACTTGGCGTTTAGTTTGGCGTATCATCCTCAGACGGATGGACAAACAGAAGTGGTCAACAGAAGTCTGGGAGACTTGCTGAGAAGCTTGGTGACAAAGCACCACAGCCAGTGGGACAACATATTACCATAGGCAGAGTTCGCATATAATGACTCAGTGAACAGGAGCACAGGAAAAAGTCCATTTTAGGTTGTTTATGGTATGCAGCCGAGGGGAATTTCTGAACTAAGAGATTTGGAACAGACTGCTACTAGCAGCACTAGTGCAGAAGAGTTCGCCGAGACGATGAAAGAACTTCACAGCCAGGTGAAGGAGCGACTGTTGAAATCAAGCCAGGAGTATAAACGCAGAGCCGTTCAACATAGAAGACAACTTCAGTTTGAAGTTGGTGATCTAGTTCTGGCACACTTGAGGAAAGAAAGGTTCCCGAGGGGAACATACAATAAGCTAAAGATGAAGAAAATCGTGCCATGTAAGGTCTTGAAGAAATTAGGGGAGAATGCTTATGAGATCGAGTTACCCGATGGGATCGGAATATATCCGATATTCAATATCTCATATTTGTACCCATACAGGGCTGGAAAAGTAAATACTGGAGCTGAGCAGCCAGTGATCCAGTGGATGGAACAATTGCCAGTTGCAGAAGAAGCCGTAGATGGAGTGCATACTAGACAAGAGAGTGAGCAAAATGACCAGGCGAAAGCAATATTTCAAGTATCTGGTCAAGTGGAAGAACCATCCAGTTGAAGATGCCAGCTGGGAGACTGAAGCAGAAATGCAGAAGCATGGACAGACCGTGCAGGAGCTCATGGACAGGAGCCCATGAAATTTTTCAAGCGAGGGAGTATAATGCAAGAGCATCTCCCACATCAAGCGAGCCAACATGGAATGCAAGTGGACAGCTGGACAAGCGCCAACACAAGTTTTGAAAACATCTTGAAGTTGTTGCGCGATATTAAATGTGTCATTTAAGATGGAGCGCACTTGTATATTGTATTCGGACCTTGAGCCTTTAAGCTCTCGTCCTTAGTATATAGATGACATTTAATATAGTTAATGTAGGTAGATAGGATTTTAATTCATAGATTAGACAGTTTTAGAAGAAAGAGGGAAAACGGATATAGACACCCTCATTGTGCATTGTAACATAATTCAGAAGCATTTGGAGCAAGAAGAAGTAGAGAGAACTGTGTGAAGAACACCCATGTACAGACCTTTGAATTAATAGAAAGCTTTGATTCAAATTCATGGTTATGTGTCTGTTCTCTGTGTATTGATGTTATGCTCAAATGATGTTTGCTTCCAGTTATACATTTTCTTTTATATGATGTGTATATGATTTCATGGTTGAATTGAAATCTAAGAGGGATATGGAATGCGTTTCAATTGTTTCTCTATTTGAGCCAGAGAATTCCTGCAAGGAGTGCAGTCGAAGTGTCCGCAAGGAGTACGTTGACAGAGGGTTCAGGTAGAGATATCTTTTGCTCTCATTCATTCTGAAGGTGCAGTTGGCACAGGAGCCATGCAAGGAGTGCGCAGGCTAGGTAAAAGTCTCAGGGTTGCATACCTGAGTGAAGTATTGAAGGACTGCTGCTGTAGGTGTGCGCAGAGTCGAAGATTTCAACACTTAGATGTTGTTGAAGAGTTGCCGCAAGGAGTGCACGCAAGAGGGTCTTCTTTCTGAAGACTTAAAGCTGTGGGAAAAGCTCAGGAAGGATAGGCCTCTAAGTTGCTGAAGAACAACGCAGAAAAATTGCGATTTGAAGTTGCAAGGGCATCGCAAGTTTGTGCGCAGGTGAATAAGTCTTCATGGAGGAAGGAACAGACGGTTGGAATTCCCCAGGGAGAATTCGCGAATCACCGTAAGCCGTTAGATCTTGGAAAAGTACAGGGAAGATACAATGACGTATTCCCAAAATGTTCCAAGCTTAGGAGGGGAGGAGTCGTTGATCAGGACCACGAGGGTCATTGGATTCACACCAATATCGTGGATTGGGGTTTCGTGAGTCGAAGCTCTAAATTGTTACAACAGGAATTGCGATATCGCGATCCACGATATCCTGACGAGCCCAGAATCATCCATCATTTGGGACGTGTGTCAGAAGATTCAAGGAGGTCGGGGTTCGAAGCATCAGAGATCTCGGAGATAGGATACTCTTGCAACTAGGAATCATGAAACATGATATCCCGATGGGAGAGTTGTGTGGGGCCACAACAGAGTTAGTGGAGGACAGGTGGCATGCCGTATCGGAGTTTGGGGAAAGGTAAGTCCCGAAACTCATTGCATTTGGATTCGCGAACTCGTGAATTCTGAAATCCTGATAGAAGTGACGGGAAGTGGAAAAGTCAACTCGCACGTGTGCATCAGAGTTTCGGTGTATCAGCTATCGGGAGTCGGTAAGATGAGTTGCTTGATATAGCGGGTACCAAAATTGCAAAAAGGGAATTTCCGATAGAGGAAAGGGAAAAGTCAGCGTTGACTAGCTATCGGGTCTCGGGGATTTGAGAGCCCAATGATCGACCTTTGACATCACGAAGTCGTGAGGTCCGATTCCCTGATAAGCAAAGACAGGGGGGATCGAGAGATAGTTCTGTGGGTGTGGATTTCCCGATAGGGAAATAGAAGAACATTTGAGTTCTTCGGGCCGTGAGAAGAAGAAGATCATGTGAGCGGACATGCCTGCGGGTGCGCCTGCGTCAGTTGCTTTGTTCAATATCACTGTGTTTTCTTCAGTGGTATTTATTAGAGTGTTCAATAACTCTAATAATTCAAGACTTTGATCCATTTCAAAACACTAAGGGAGGTCTCCTTATGCAGGTAGAAGAAGTCTTATCTACAACTTGCTCGCTTAAACTTCACGCTTGCTTGCTATTCACACTTACTTAAACTTGCCTTGCTGGAGCTTTCTTCCAGGAAGTTGAGGATGTCGGTTACCATCGAAAATGAATCCAAAGTGTGATGTTTACAATTATTTGAGTTTTAACCACTCAACCTATAGACTCAAGAATATAATGACACAAGCAAGTTGTGGGTGTCGAGTTCAACCGAGAATGCACCCAAAAATTATTATCCAAAGTTAATTCCAATACATTGCAATACATTGAATGTTGATTCCAAAGATGAATTGATCTTCAAGTTTGATGATGCTTGAGACCTTGATGTGCTCATTGCTTCAATGTTATGAATGTGAATTGATGTTGAATGCTGATGTGGATGACAACTTGAACTTTGTTTCTTCTTGATTACTTGTGCTTGATTGTGCATGTACTTTCTTGACATTAATTGTGTTTGTTTGTTTTCCAAATGAGATGTGTCAAATACTAGACACAAATTAGCTCATAAAACAACCAAGAAAAAATCACTAGCACACACTACACAAGGTGTACCTAAGATCCCCTTATTCAATTTTGGGCGGATCTAGGACACTTAAACACTACAAAATGAATATTTTTATTAATTTTTGTAGTACATAAAACTCTCAACTTCTTCTTCTCCCTTTTCAATGAGAGGAGAGCTTATAATTTTAGTGAACATTAAACATCACTTTTCAATGGATTATTTTGAATCCTATGAGTACAACAATGTCACCCTCACAAATGTAATGAACTAAAGTCATGCACCAATTGAATCAATGCAATAAGACACCCACAAGATTCAAAAACAAGATATATAATTTCTTTACTGAATATATCTTGTTCATTTATAGCTCATTTATGTTTCGTTCGAAGAAATAAATGTTACTGCACCTTCTCCAGTAAAGATTAACCATGAAGAAGATGAAGAAAACGATGATGTAGAAAAGTTATTCCAGATCTGCGATTCATATGTGCATCACTAAACACTAACCGATTCATATTTGTGCAGTCATTTGATCCAGGTGCCTTCGCTGATTGGTGGGGGACGATTCAGTTGTAGATCATAGGCCATGCGAATTATACTCCCAAAGAATGCGTTGAATATCATACCCTTTCATGGTCGTGGAACTATCTCAAGTTGGTCCTCTCTTGTGGCCCTTTCAAATTTCTGAACGACAGGTCAACAACTCAAAGCCTGGAATGCGAAATGCTCTCAAAAGGGATCAGGAACGACTGTGAAGCAATTTTTTAAGTACATTCATCATTGATGGACAATGTGGTTTCTACAAGCAACAAATATGTTGGGAGAGATATGGAGGGTTTTAGTGTGGTAAAAGTCGATCTCTCAGCATTTCTTCATCCTTCTAAAACTGATGATGTGCAGCAGGGAGTCCTTGAGCTTCTAATTTCTCTACTTTTTGCGGTATAATGAGGAATTTAATATAGTGGTGATACGATCAATAATATAAATGCTCACTGGGAAAACACTAAAAGACAATTGCACTCTAGCTAATTGCAATATTCAGAAAGAGACTACACTACACCTTGTTTTCTTCATTCATGGCATTGGAAAGGAAGTACAACCAACACATCTATGTCTGCGTGCAAAGAAAATGTGATCACCAATTTAACATCGCAACATTAAATGGTTATAACAAAAACTTACCAGAATCTCTTTCTAGAATGTCTTTTACTATATGTGCCTTAAATTTGAGCAGATTGCATGGAAATTGTATAGATCTATAATTTTGATCATAGAATAGAACTGATTCTACAGATATGAGAGTTGTTTCATCCATCTCTTCTTTACAACGACCAATTTTAAACCTCCCATAGAAAAAGTACCTCCAATGTATCAAAATTACATCAGGCTTTAATAGATCAGATCTTGCTTTGTTAAGCCCTAATATTGGCTCATTACCGCTTAATTGGGGCATATTACATTAGTAATGTTATTTTATTTATGTCGGCTTTATTCCATTAGTTGTAATTATACCTCCTAGTCTCCTATATATACCAAGGAGACATTTTCATTTG
>SNQJ01S0061074.1:30296-41985 GCA_010110895.2 Picea sitchensis | reverse complement strand
CAACTTTGAGTTGAGGACTTGTTGATGTAATCAGTCTTTTTTGCATCATAATAGAAGAGGCCAATCCCATTGGAAGTAGGCCAAGAGATGTATCCCACATTGGGTGAACTTCATCATCATCTCGTTGTGTTTTTCTCATTCTTTTTATCCTCATTATTGCTCCTAATCTCTTTATGTATTTCTTTTGTATTGGTTTTCATACTCTTTTCAAGTAATCAAATCATTAAATAGCTAAGTTAAAGACCTGTATCATTGTATGATGTTAAGAATATCCATTGGGGCTATGGATGCTCATGAGAAGTGAATCAATGTTGGGTTCAAGATATATGAGGAACAAATTAATGAAAAATTTGGTTTGTATAAAGATTAATCCTTGGTTTTAATTTCATAACTAATTAAAAAAACTATTTTTTGTCAATAATGAAATTCATATTACTTTCTCTCTTAAAAATATTATGTTAAGTACATAGTAATGATATTGAATAACTTGTATTTTCAGATATCTAGTATTATGCCTATGATCTAGGTGGATATTGGTGGCCACCCACCTATTCCAACTGGCTCCTCTCATTCGTTTTTGATCAACACGTTCTTCTGTACTTCTTGTAATTGTGGGTTCTACACTTCTGGGGCTGTCTGAAGCCCCACACATCCTCCAAGTGGATATTGGTTCCCTCTCGCCTAATCCAAGTATCTTATTTTGTATGTTTTCATGTCAACACATCTTGTTATACTTCCAGGGCCGTTTTGGAGCCCTACACATTGTTTTTTTGGCTTGCCACACTCAAAATATAGACGGAGTCAGAGTTTGACGGTGGAGTGTGTATTTCTCTGAAAGACCTTTCCAACGGGCTATCATGTGCCTAAAACAAAGGTCGTATGCAAAATTTACGACCCTCAGAAGTTGAGGTACCAACTTACACCAACTTACCCATAGGGGCCCACATGACTTTTGGCGTTTCACCTTCTAGGGTTAGGTTTTTGGATGTCTAGGGTTTTTTCATTCATGATTAATATAAAAAATTCCTCTAGAGCCTCATTGTAATCCATTTTTCTCAGAAGGATGCGCATAGCAGCCACATCTGTTCTTAGAGATAGCTACCACCATTCGAGAAAGTGTTTCAGTTCTGCAATTTTACAGTTTCAACCTATTTCATTATTCAATAGAAGATTTTGTTCACTGGATATTTGTGTTATTATTCATATCTATGTGTTTATTTTATTGAGTCTGTTAATCAGTTCGTTCCACTCTTAAATAAAAATCACTGGTATTAGAGCGATTTACTCTTCATTTATTTTTCTTCGTGCATGTCCCTGACAAGATCTGGGTACAAGAAGTTGGGACTCAAACCAATTGAGCCATTACAAGATCAGTCGCACCAAGCCAAAGATCAACCCATGGGGGACGAAAAGAAATATGATGGATCAAGAGATCCTATTAAAAAATTTCTCGAGGAAGGCCTCGTGCAAAAAAGGAATGAAATGATGGAAAACTCCACGCAGATCCTTCGACGGCTACCCACAGGAGAAGCATATTCATCAAGCGACCATGCAACTCCCTTAAAGGTACATGTAAATTTTTATATTCCATTATTTGAAGGACTAATAGATGCAGATGTTGTAGATAAATGGTTGAATAAGCTCAAAGGGTATTTTTCAGTCCACAATTTTTTTGATAGGGAAAATATCACTTTTGCACTCCTCAAGGCCTTTCCTCATGTTAAACACTGGTGGGATACTTACTCTGAGAAAAGGGTCGTGGAGGAATATGCATTGTTTATGGTGGCCCCTACATGGGATTCCTTCCGGTATGACATTAAAGAACAATACTACCCTGTTGGAAGCTACGACGACCAATACACCAAATGGACCACCCTACATCAAGAAAGGGACCAGACAGTACTAGATTTCACCAAAATTTTCCATAACCTATGCAAAAACTTGGGTATAAAAGACTTTGAGCATCATTTGGTTCTCAAATACCGTGACTATTTGCATAGATACATTCAAACAAAAATGGAGGTCCTAGAAATTGCCTCATTGGGCACGTATTATAGATATGTTGTCAAGATCGAGTAGAAATTTAAGAAAAAAAGGCGAGAGTTTGGATCTACAAACCCCTCACATCCTAAGTAGGGAAAAGGAATCCCCAACCCGCAAAACAAGAGACCAAGTCGATATGGTCTCCCTTAGGAAAACCAGTCCAAGACAAAACACAAGAAGGGCAATGAGAATATGAAGAAGGACACGGGAAAATGGTGTGAGTACCATAAAAGCCCTTGGCACAACATCGAAGAATCCCACTCCGAGCAGTCGCTCATGGTTGAACTGAAGGATTCCGAGTCAGAGGCCGATTCTGATTCTGAATCAAATATTGAAGGAGGGAAGTGGATTATCAATGTTGAACCCAGTGCCACTATCACTACCACCAAAGTCTGACCAAGAAAACTAGCAAAACCAGTGGAAGGGGAACACCTCTTTCACTCACAGATGTGGGTAAAGGAGGCTACGCTTCATTTCATTGTCAATAGTTGTAGTCATAAGAACCTACTTTCAACAGAGGTCGTCAAGTGGTTGGAACTACCAATGACACTACACCTGCAACCCTACACCATCCGCTAGATTCACCAAGGAAGAGATCTTTGTGTCAGCCAACAGTGTCATCTTCCCTACAACATCAAGCCTTTCAAAGATGAGGTATTGTGTGATATTTCTCCCCTTGAAGTTTGTGATGTTTTTTTAGGACAACCATATTTGTGGAAGTGTCATGTTGTGTATGAGTCTAGACCCTACAATGTTATTATCACTTCGGGTAGACAATTGTACATAATCCTAGAGGTAGCACCGCCTACTTCTATTTCTTTAATCTCTGCTAAGCAATACGGTAAGGTCATTTCATAGATTGGGAAGTTCATCTTATTTTTTATCCATGCTCACAGTAAGTAGAATTTTACCGCCACATCCATGGCCTCTACACAAAGCCTCTCTTTGTAGTAGAAGCAAGTGGATGGGATCGTGGAATAATACATAGACATATTATCCTCATCTAAAGGGGTACCAACACACTACCAAGTCAAGAATCCAATTTATCTGACCCCAAATGCACCTCTACCTAATGGACTAGTCTATTGGCGCTCCCTGATGGAAAATGACAAAATCAGGCGTCAAATCCAAGAGATTCTTCAAAAGGGGCACATCAGACCTAACTCCTCCCCTTGTTGAAGCCTGACTGTACTGGTGTAGAAGAAGGACGGGACTTGGTGACTCTACATTGATTACAGAGCCTTAAAAAAATCATAGTCAGGAACCGTTACCCCATTCCTAGGATTGATGACCTTCTTGACAAACTCAAGGGGGGAAATTTATTCAGCAAGATTGACCTAAATTATGACTACCACCAAGTTCCCATCAAACCAACTGATTTATGGAATACAACCTTCAAGTCTAAAGAAGGTCGCTACGAATGGCTAGTCATTCCCTTTGGCTTAACAAATGCACTAGCCACTTTCATGAGGTTGATGGATGATTTATTGAGACCCTTCACCAACTCCTTTTTGATGGTATATTTGGATGACATCCTCATATTAAGTAGAACGTGGGAGGAACACATGCGACATATTCAACAAGTTTTGAGCACTTTGCAGCAGCACAAGCTATATGCCAACTTGGAAAAATGCTCTTTTGGCATGAACAGGGTCCAATACTTGGGCTACATTGTTGATGATCATGGGGTACATGTGGATCTATCTAAGATCCAAGTCATCCGTGACTGACCAACCCCGACCACTCTGACTGAGCTTCAGAGCTTCTTGGGACTAGCCACCTTCTTCCGATGGTTTGTGTTGGGATTCTCCCATATTGCATGGGCCCTTATCCAAGTGATGAAGGGCGGTGGTAGGGCCAAGTTTGTGTGGGGGAAGGAGCAAAAATGAGCATTCGATGATATGAAGTATCGCTTGTTCTCAGCTCCAGTACTCTCCTTGCTCGATCTGCAACAACCATTCAAGATTGAGATTGATGCATCTGACTATGTTGTGGGCTCAATTCTCACTCAACAAGGGAATCTGGTGGAATACCATAGTGAGACACTCTAGGATACTGTATGGAAATACCCCACCTATGACAAGGAAATGTATTCTATTGTACAATCCTGTTGTCAATGGAAACATTACATTCTGGGGAAAGAGACGATCGTACACACTTATCACAAGCCTCTAAAGTTCATATAGACACAAGGGAAATTGTAGAATGACCACCATAAGAGGTGGTCCACCTACCTACAACAGTTCCATATCAACATCAAGTATAAGACAAGTATCTTCAATCATGTTGCTGACTACCTCAGTCGGCCTCATGTGGTTTCACTCACCATTGTGCCCCATTCCTATGGACATGAAGCATCTGAGTGGCCCCAATGTTATCAGCAAGATCCAGACTTTTCCACCACCTATTAGCTCTTGGGTACAGGCACAACTGTCACCAATTTTCACATTCTATATGGAATCTTATGCCACCTGGGCGATCTCTATGTTCCTACAAGTGAGCTTGCAAAGTTGATTTTAGAATCCCACTACAATCGGGTGTCAAGACATTTTGGCGTGGAGAAAACTATGGCCATTCTTCAAAAACATTTTTATTGGACAAAAAATCGACAAGACGTTAGCAGGTATATCAAATCTTTCACTGCCTATGCCATTTCCAAGCCAACCATCAAGAAGAAAGGCTTATACACCCCTCTTCCTATTCCATAGAAGCCTTGGGAATCCATCTCAATGGATTACATGTCTAGCTTTCCATCCACCAAGAAAGGAAATGACTATGTGTTTGTGGTTGTTGATTAGTTTTCGAAGATGTCTATCCTCATAACCTGCAAGAAGAATATCACAGTGACAGAGACTCCCAAGTTCTTATTTGAACGAGTGTGGGTCCACTTTGGGATACCAAATACCATCATCTCCGATCGGGACAATAGGTTCCTCAACACATTTTGGTCGAGTCTTTGGTCTTTGTTGGACACCAAGCTCACAAAATCCACTGCTTTCCACCCCCAAACCGATGGCCAAAAAAAGGTCTTCAATCAGATGATTGTGCACATCCCACGCATGTACAATTATAATTATCCATGTACATGGGACAAGAGTCTCCCCTATGTTCAACACAATTACAACGGGGATCTCCATAGCTCCACCGACCATAGACCATTTCAAGTGGGTCTGGGATTCCAACCCTTTGGACCCATTGATGTTTCACTTCCTCTTGCCACTCCATAGATAGACTCTTCTCATGATCAGTCTGTGTTCGACAAAGCCATCGGATTCATTCAGTGGATTCAACACATCTGCCAACAAGTTCAAGATATTTTGTAGAAATCTGATGCTAAGTACAAGCAATGCCATGATCAACAGAGGGTATCACACCAGTTTTAGGTTGGTGAAAAAGTTTGGTTACATTTGTAGAAGGAGCGTCTCACGGGGCCCTATCGGAAGCTTCAGCCACTTCTTTATGGGCCTTACACTATCACCAAGGTTGTGGGTAGCAATGATTTTGACCTCAACACTCCACCCTTCCTTGGATTGCATCTAGTGTTCAATGTGGACCTCCTTCGGCCATATTTTCCACCATTATTGGACACCTCAAAGATCACAGAACATTTGACACCAATAGAGCTCAACCCTGACTGCATGGAACACACATCCACTGATCATATAGTAGACACACATGTCAAGGGAACTTGGCAGTAGAGGATCTAGATTTATCGGGTTGTCAAGGCAGGGAAACTCCTACACCAAGGCAAGTGGCTCACCCAAGGCCAAATCAGGTAGAAGTTTCCTCACCTGATGGGGGAACTCAATGCAATTGAGACCATTTCTTCCTAATGGGGGAGGATATATCTAGGTGGATATTGGTGGCCATCCACCTATTCAAACTGGATCCTCTCATCCATTTTTGTTCAACATGTTCTTTTGTATTCTTGTAATTGTGGGTATTACAGTTATGGGGTTGTCTGAAGCCCCACACATCCTCCATGTGGATACTGATGGCCTATCACCTAATCCAAATGGATTATTTTGTATGTTTTCATGTCATCACATCTTTTTGTACTTCTAGGGCCGTTTTGGGGCCCTAAACGTTGTTTTTTTGGCTCACCAAAATCAAACTGTAGACAAAGTTAGAGTTTGACGGAAAAATGTGTAGTTCTTTGAAATACCTTTCCAATGGCTATCACACACCTAAAATGGAGGTTGTATGGAAATGTTATGACCCTGGAAAGTTGAGGTACCAACTTACACCAACTTACCCATAGGGGCCCACATGATTTTTGGCGTTTCACCTTCTAGGGTTAAGGTTTTGGATGTCTAGGGTTTTGTCATTCATGAGTAATATCAAAAAGGCCTCTGGAGCCTCATTGTAATCCATTCTTCTCAGACAGATGCACATAGTAGCCACATCTCTTCTTAGAGATAGCTACCACCATTCAAGCAAGTGTTTCATTTCTGCAGTTTTACAGTTTCAACCTATTTCATTATTCAATAGAAGATATTTTTCACTGGATATTTGTGTTATTCTTCATATCTCTGCGTTTAATGCATTCAATCTGTTAATCAATTCATTCCGATCCTAAATCTGGATCATCCTCTTAAACTCTTTTAATCAAGAGAAATATATACAGTGAGTTAAGTCCCTAAACTAGCATGATAGACATAACTATTTCTACTAGTGTGTCACCATTTTTCATGACCCATACCACAACCACCCATTATTTTAATTTTTTTAATAAATAGTAATGGGTCCCTTAAAATTTTCGGTTTGTTTTAGATTTCACATTCTTTGTTATTTTCCTTTTGATATATTTTTTATCCTTTGTTGGTCCAATTTAACACTTATTAAATAAATATTCTTAAAAACAAAATAACTAAAGAATAAATCTTAGTCCCAAAGTTTTTCGGTGGCCATATGGATCGATTATCTAGTGGTCGATATTATCTTCTTTCCAATATATCATTTTAAACTCCCTAATCCCTGGTTTTCTGATTGGACGAGAGTGGGCTTTTCTTTCATTTCAAATTTCAGAGATAAACTCCCAGTGAAGCAATGAGTCGGTTAAATCGGACCGAGGTTCTCCTTGGATGTGTTGTGTTCAAAATAATAAACCTAGTTCCCTAGTGTTCCATTTAGGGAGATAATCACAAGATTAAGACCCAATAATTCAAAACATTTATTATAATTAAATTGGCCCGGGTCTCATTTCCTTGTTCAAGGATAAAATTCAAGGGATATTCGGTGCATTGGTGCCCAGTTATGGACATTTCTTTGCATTTTCAAAATATTAACTATCTTTTCCCTATTTAAAAGCTTAGACACCACGGTTTATGGGAATTGAATGAATTTATTGACACGTTGGGTAATGAGTTAAGGTCTATTAAAATAGTCTAAATTCATGCATAATATTATATTTCACTCTGTTATCAATTCATACAACTCCTTGGATTCGATAATTAACCATAACTGCATAATTTCAAGAGTCCTAAGAGTACGTAATCCTTCCCAATTTTCTTCTTCTGGTTAGTATTTTTGTTTGTATCATTGGTAAAACTAATAAAACATATTCTATTTATTGTTTTGAAAAAATCTTACCCTATTTTTTTCTTTCTATAGGTTTCCACTATGAAAAATGGCTAGGAAAGGAAAAGTGAAACAACAAAAGGACGAGGAAGAAGAGATTGAGAAAAACCCTAATTCATCATTTTTATCAGACAAATCTTTCAATACGGGAGCCACCAACAGCATGGAGTGGATTGAAATTTACAAGTTTATTGAGGATGGTGACTTTACAGATGAGTACGAGTTTGATGATGATGACTTGGTTGACATCAGGAATTCCTACCCTCAAAAGATAGTTGTTAGAATAGCGGCTCTTCCCTACTATGATATGGTATGGTGGATTATTTCTCACACTGATGTTTCCACTTGTACTATTTTGAATTATTGTCATAAGATTGTTGGGTCATTTACACTAGAAGAAATTTACAACATGTATAAATTAAGTCCACCCATAGTATGTTTAGATGACAACTTCATGAAGATTTTCATAAAAGGAGGTTGTAGGGGAATAAATTCAAATGGGTGATTTAATCACAAAGTGGTGGCATGACCCCAACACATTCAAAATTATAGTAGATAACATATACCTTATTCCAAGATTGATGAAACCCCCCATGATAGTAGCTACCATGCTATGTCTTTTATATGGTGAGAAATATTCTTTTAAATTCAAATTGAGTTGGGTTCCCCTCATCCTCTAGGTTCTCAAAGGAGAAGCTTTCAATCGGTCTCACATCATCTCTACCAATATCAGGCTAGAGGTTAAAACAATCACAAGATGCACCCCCACGATACTATCCAGGGTTCTTTATGTTGGGATATTTAAAATATGTTCTCTGTGAAGTCACCCCATTCCCTTTATTGGGTTGTAATTGGTCCCCTTCTAAAGATCTTGTTTACATACACTATCCAAAAATGTGGGAAATAAATTGTAGGCATTTATTCTATCAAATCCATAACCATTTTATGATTCCTTTGCACTTGATTCTAGAAAATCAACCACCCCCATATTTACTTAAGAAGATATTGATGTTATTAAATAAATTAGTGATTGGTTTATTAATGAGGAATTTTCATATCTAAGGGTTTATGGATGTGAAGGAGCTCCTCATCTCCTACTTGGTTATGTTCTAGATAGATTAGCATTGAGAGAAATTGCATATCAAACTGTTAGTGTTGGAATTACTGGCTCTCTATCAACGAGTAAAAAAAAAAGGCCATCCTTTCCAATTTCACTAGGAATTTTCTCTTTGCTAAATGAAAAACATTCTCTTAAAGAAGCAGAGAAAATGGATGGAATTTGGCTAGCTTAGGGAAACTTTAAAAGACATGACCTAGTAGGTCTTGTCAAGAAACATTGTAGCATGGTGAAAAATGTCAAGGCATACAATCATGAGGATGACCCAATTGATATCATTTTCTAGAGAGCTATAAATTATCGGGAAGTGGCTCAGTGAATTGATAATTTGAGAAGCATCCCTAAAATGCAGGAATTCCTTGATTGACAATTCAAGAGAAATAAAGGTATCTTAGAATATAAAAGTGAAAAACAAGGAAATGTACAAACAAATGTTGATGAAGAGGTAGATGAACAATCTAAATCTGAAATAGAGCATGATCAAATTATCTCTACAACTGACATACAGATGGAAAAACAAGACCAACAGGAAAATGCAATGGGATAAGAGGAGTAGAACAAAGAAACAACAAAAACTCCTGTAAAAATTGTCGAGGTAAATCCAGAGTTTAGTACTAATATAGGTATTGAAATACTCAGTCCACATTTGTTTGAACTATCTCTGCAAGTAATACTACTCCTATCACTTCCATTCAGAACTACATTACTTCCTGTGTTGTTTCCACATATTTTGACTTTGATAGTCTTCAACCGATTCAAAACACTTTTTTGTCATTAAATACTTACAATTTGTTGATACAACAAATACCATGTGAAAAGGAAAAGAAAGAAAATAAAGACTTCACATCATGAAGAAACAACACGGGAAGTAGTGCATCTTTGGAATGTTACACATATGAATGAAGAAGAGTTTGTAGAAGAAGTTGTTGATGCCTTAGGGGAATTTGCTGATGAAAATAAATGGTGAGTGAGGATATTGTCTTCTCAATTAAAAAGGGAAAATAAAAAGGTATTGGAACTACAAG
The DNA here is from genome assembly GCA_010110895.2 of Picea sitchensis. Lineage (NCBI taxonomy): Eukaryota > Viridiplantae > Streptophyta > Pinopsida > Pinales > Pinaceae > Picea > Picea sitchensis. Next base: position 32,220 of record SNQJ01S0061074.1, on the reverse strand, counting down.
AATAGTCTAGTTCACAAGAAAACAATCTTGTCAAAAGAAAATCAAGCTCAAATTGATCATATTACATAAGAAAATGGGTTATCTCTTGATGTTATTGGACAACTAGAAACTAAAATAGATAATGTCAAATATGAACATGACATAAAACTAGATGTTATTGTTGATGAGAAGGATGATATGAGAAAAATCCATGAGAACCAAATTGATACTCTATTATCTTAATTAAATGGGTTGAAAATCAAAATAAAGAATTCATAAACATTGAGGAAAAAAGTAATGGATTTAAATGACAAATTAGATTCTATGCAAGAGTTGTTCTAAGCCAAGATATATGAAATCAAGGGACAACATGATCAATTACTATAGTTTACTGTAGATTCTCAAACACAATTTGAGAAACATAAAGCAGCTAAAAGGTCATTTGATAATTTAAAGGCATGGGAAACAAAAGGAATCAGTTTACCTAAAGATTACTCCATGTTGACCAAAGAAGAGAAAATAAAAATACAAGATTCATTGGATTCTTGGCATATCAGTTTCTTATTTTCATAAGATTTAATCAAAGAAACTACAAAGAGTTGTTCAAATTTGTGGGATCTAGCTCTAGACATCATTGAAGATTATGAAATTCCCCATGTATAGTTTCTTGGGTAGTTCGTACCCCTGCCAAATTTCCTTGTAGATGTAAATCAACAGATAATATTATGAATATATGGGATCACATAGTTAAGTTTTTGGAATGTGTATATAGTCGATGAATTTATCCCCCAACCAAAAGAGTGTTGGAAATACATTAATGATTTCTTATCAAAGTTTAAATCAGGATATGAAGATATTGCCAAAAATATCTATTGGTGTGATTTGAATGAAGATATCCCTCACCCACCTTTGGTTTCACCAATGTTAGAGAATTTTACCTTATGGAAAACTCACATGCAAGAAAAAGAAGGAAAAGTAAACAAAGAAGTTCTTGCTAGTGAGGAATATATCTCTCTTGATATCAATTATTAAATCAAGTTGACACCTGGACCAATCAATTGAAACAAAAAAGGAAATCGTTCTTAAATTTAGGATCTTTAATTCTTATTTATTGTAATTGACAAGAGGGAAGAGGGGTTGGAAATAGGAGAATCAGACTCTTATTTTTATCAGTCTGAATTAAATTTTCAAGACACGGTATTTTGATGAGTTAATCTATTATTAATGTGAAATTGTAATGATCTCATTCTTGTTAATTATTTGCAGATTCTATTTCTTTAAGTCTTATGCGATATTTTTACTTAGTCTTTGAACTTATCGAAATATTTCATTTCAAATAGAAGATATACTAATTATCATTACATATTATTCTTATGATTGATGGTAGCCCATGTATATGAATTTACAATTGATTTGCTTGAGGAATTCCTTCTAAAAAGATTATTCAATCGTCATACCTTCTTTTATTTTATGTTCTAGCTATGTTATTCAATTGATAGTTATTAGTAAAATCATCCATATGCTATGATTATTCTTAATGTTTTGTAGATGAATAAACATTGTTTTGGATTTAGTTTATGAGACTTCTATTTCTTAATGATTATTCTTAATGTTGGATTTTTGAGAGGGGGGGTGAATCAATAATAGCGTAATTATAATCATTTTTCTTCAAATCATCCAAGTGTTATATCAATGTAGAATTATTATCCAATAATGAGCAATAAGAAATGAACAATCACACACATACACAGTACACTAGTGTTTTACGTGGAAACCCAAATCAGGAAAAAACCATGGAATGATTTTTCTTATATGTCTTGAAGATTTACATTTATTGGAAGCACCAAATTCCTTTGTTTTCCAGCTGCAACTGAAAGGAGGCTCCAACCCCCTAGTTTCTCAGGCTACAACCTGAGGGAAGCTCCAACTCCCCAATTCTCTGGCT